>JAPQWV010004991.1:0-24000 GCA_027422505.1 Craterostigma plantagineum
GTTAAACAAGGCGATGAATGCTGTTATTAGTGAATAATTTAATTGGAATGGATAATCGGTCGGTGTCTAGAATGATTGGTAATAATTCGGAAGTCTACTAGCACATCTACAATGATAAATCGTTTTCAATTATCTAATGTGAATGTGAATAAGATATTCTCTATTTGCATTTTCATTTTATTGTGTTTTTTTTTTTTTTTTTAATGAAAAGTTTTCATTACCACAAGCCAGTGTTTTACAGTGCCTCACACATCAACATAACACTAATGGGCATGCATATGCTACCTTATGTTTCGGTACAACGATGAACGAAAGGCATGTGACGCCCGCCTTCGCTAGGATTTGTGATGGGAAGGGGGTTGCTACCTACCCACTTCACCTACCTTATTAACAATAATAATAATATATATTTAATTATATTAATATTATATTGATTAAATGATGTAAGCAATGATCTAATTGTAGCTAAGTTCTTGCCTATAAATAGGCTACGGGGCTTAAGCTAAAAATACACCAAAAATTAATAGAAAGAGAGGGAGAAAGAAAGAGAAAAAAAATAGAGGGTTTGTTCGGTATTTGCTCCAACTATAAAGAGAGAGAGAGTGAGTGTTTGATTGAGAGGTTGTAATCTCTGTTTTTACCCCAGTAATAAATTTCTACATCGCCCGTGGTTTTTTACCCCAAGTTAAAAGGGGTTTTCCACGTAAATTCCCGTGTTCCATTTATCCTCACAGTCATTTCCAATTTCGTTACGCTGTCCATTTTGCAACAAGTGGTATCAGAGCCAGCCCTGATTGATATTCCGATTATGCTCTGTGGTTGCAGCTTTGTCAGATCTTCCACATCAGAAAGGATATCGAAAAGGTTTATCGTTACGGAAGAGTTTTTTGACAAGTCGTGGTAATAGACTGTGTAAGTAAGTTCTGTCTAGGTGGCTGGTGCCAAGCGGGACACATAGTGACCCCACCAGATCTCATCTGGGAATTTACTTAGAAGGGTAATTTTGTCTTGAAAGCTGGTCGCTACCTTTTCTGCAAATTATCTGATCAGTACTATTTGGCTAGATGTTGAATTTCTCCGACGATAGCGACATGGGAAAAAAATGGCAGCTAAAAATGAAATTGAGAAATTCAACGGGAGAAACTACTCACTGTGGAAAATGAGGATTAAGGCAATTTTACTCAAAGAAAATTGTCTGGAGGCGATCACTGGCAAACCAACAACAATGACAAGTGATGCCAAGTGGAAGAAGATAGACGGGAGGGCCATCGCTAATATTCATCTGACACTAGCAGATGATATATTATCAAGCGTCGAAGAGAAAAGTAGTGCAAAAGCAATTTGGGATCATCTTGAGAAGTTGTATCAAGTCAAGTCACTTAACAGCCGAATTTTTTCTGAAAGGAAAATTATATCATCTACGAATGGAAGAATCTTCTTCAATGACCGAGCACATCAACAAGTTGAATACTCTATTCTCTCAACTTAAAGACTTGGACTACAAAATAGAGCCAAGTGAACGTGCTGAGCTTCTACTGCAAAGCTTGCCAGACTCCTACGATCAACTAGTCATCAATCTAAGCAACAACCAAGCTGCGGGAAAACTTATCTTCGATAATATTGCAGCTGCGGTTCTCGAAGAAGAATCGACGCAATAACAAAGAAGACAAGTTGATAATGTCCCAACAGGCGAAAGCGTTGACGGTGACGAGGGCAAGATCGGGAGCACACGGTCCAAATGTAAGCCGAAAACGAACAAGACCCGGAGAGTCTGGTCCAAGTGGGAGTCAAAAACGGCAAAGCCTTGTTATGAAAAATAAGAAGGCAATAAAATGTTATCACTGTGGCAAGAAAGGTCATCTGAAGAAAGATTGTTGGGCTCTAAATAAAAATCCCAATGTCCAAGGAAATGTCGCCAACACTACCGACGATGGAATTGCCTTGGTGTGTGAAGCCGCAACCACTATCACTGAAAATGGAAGATTCAACGACGTGTGGCTCATGGACTCAGCAGCTACTTTCCACATGACCTCTAGAAGGGAATGATTTCATCAATACGAGCCAACCTTTGGAGGGTATGTCTACAGCTGCAACGACCAAGCACTGAAGATTGTCGGGGTGGGTACGATTCAAATAAAGATGTGATCGACACGTAGTGAGTGATGAAAGTGCGACAAGTGATAAAATAAAACGTAAACCTAATTACTATCACCAACGTGCGATAGGCAGTGAACCCATCGTTTGTAGTGCAGTAAAGTGAGTAAACGAGTATCGAACACCAGGAATAAATCAAGTACTAGTAATGACCTAATCGACTCGATATTTAGCCTAAAGAAAATACGCAAATTGTTTGACGACTCAACCTAACAGACCACTCCTAATTCAATCAGAAATTCAAAGAATGCGACTAACTGATGTGAGAGTTTTCAGATAATAAAGACGTGCTCGGGATTCGAATCCCGCTAGGTATTTACGGCTAAGACAATAAAATCGCTCCTAAGTGTTTAAGACTAAATCGCAGTAATTTCCTGCCCGCTCGCGAGTTTTCTATCGCCCTAAACGCTCGCGGGAATCTAAAATTCACGAATTACTAACGCGAGGATCGAGTATTTGCTTTCGCCCTATACTCGAGTCCTATCTTCTATGAACGGCCTAAACGTTGTTTAGCTGTCGCCCTAAACGTTTTTCCATGCAATCACTTTAACACATAGACATATTAAAGCAACGAAACATATTCATAGAACGATAAATAGTCAATAGCACAAAGTCACGATAATATATGTCTTAACTACGAATTATCCTAGCGTTCATCTAATCCCAAACACAACGGGATTTAGCTACTCATAATAAAGGGAAAAACTACGAGAGAATTGAAAGATAAAGCCGAAGAACTCATGATCTTTCCTACTGATGAATCTGGGGTGATCTCGGGGAAAGGTCTTCGTTCTTTGTTAATTCGGCGTGGATTCTTCGTTGATCCGTCTCTTGCGCTCCGGGACGGGATATCCTGTTCTTTTCGCCCTAATTTCGTCTCTGGATGATTGGGAATTGATCTCTGGTGAGTTCTCCCGTTTCTGGGTCGAATTTGGGCTTTTTATACTGATTCCCGAGTCGGTCACGGCCTGGGACATGGGCCGTCACGGCCGTGACCAACATCGCTCGCGTCTCGCCTTTTCTGCCCAAGGTCACGGCCAAGTGCATCATAGGTCACGGCCGTGACCATCATCGGTGGGGTGCTCTTTCTCGAGTCACGGCCGTGACCATCACCAGCGTGGTTCTCTGCCTAGCATCACGGCCAGACGCATTAAGCGTCACGGCCGTGACCGTCACCAGCGTCCATTTAAACCAAGAGCTGCCCCTCGTCACGGCCGTGACGCGTAATGCGTTGTGACCGAGGGCAGTGTTGCCCCTTTTCGCGCCGTTTTGCCTCGTTTTCGCTCCTTTTCGCCCGAGACTCGTCCTAAGCTCCTTCAACAATAAAATAAGTGTAAATATATCGAATAAATGCATAATTTAATTGCTAAAGTTCTATTATACCCCGAATAAATAGTACGATAAACGCATTGAAATGCGTTTATCAAACCTCCCCACACTTAAGCATTTGCTTGTCCTCAAGTAAATTAGAAATCAGGTAAGGCATCAAACTAGGATAACGGCACGATTGTTCGCAATTTATCATCAAAGCTAGAAAGCACAAAAGGAATCAAGCAAACAATCACGGACATTACACTAATGACTTGCACTCGTCGTCCTGAATTTTCTTCGCACTGCTAATCGAGACTCATACCTCCAAGGATTCACTCAAATCACTCAAGTGTATAGGCTAGTATATGATGAGTCGCTCAATTCGTGCACTAGTCCAACCCCTACCATAAACTTGCAAGTTAATCGCATCTCGACTATTCAAAGCGGCAAGTATAAATCTGAGGGTCTTTTTGGGAAAAACGGGTCGAACAATCATGAAGCGGCAAGCATAAGTAATGAACACTTAATCTTAGAGCTAGGACACGTGATCAAAAATTTTCAAAGAGCACAGCATGATCAACACAGACAGTCACAGCCCAACATAAGACTCGACGTTCTCGCTCCGAAATCCTAGACTTTTCTGCTCGACCCTCTCAACTCAGTTCCCTTTCATTTTCTGCCCACCTTAGTCACGCTCTACTTTTATGCACTGCCCTTATTCCCTAAAACATCAAGGTTCGGCTTTTGTCGCAAAGAATACATCGTCACAGCGAATGCCGTGTGCCTAGGGATACTTATTACCGAGACCTATATCTTGCCAAAGGGTTATGGGCAGGCTTATGCAAGAGATCGGGTCATTTCAGAAAACGGTCAAGTAAGGGACGAGTCATTTCATGAATAGCAGAGAAGAACATCAAATCATACACTGAAATAGTAACTCTCACGTTCGACTTCTGCTCTATTCTAATCAACTCAGGCTCATAAAATCTACGGGGCTTATTCGGGTCAGTGGCTTCTATAACATATGAGGTAAGCAACGAATAGGCTCAGGCTCAACGGGGCTAACTAATGGGGTTCGTCATGGTTAAGAAAATTTTGGCCCTGGACTTGATTCCTAATGCCCTCATCATTTTCACACTCGCACACCAAAACACTTTCAACACGCATCAGACAGGCAAGTTCTAGAGAGATATAGACTAGGCACGTCACACAACCAAGAAAAATGAGCGTAAGCTCGTCAGGCTCAAACTCTCACACGAAACAGGGTTATGTGTACGGATCTCTCAAAACAGTGCTATATCTATTCAGGCAGATAAGATTCAATCAGTCATGCATGTCCTAATTGCTCACATAATTTCATAGAATGCAGACCAACTCGAGATAAGCGCAAACAATCATGCCTGATTCAGTAATTCATGCCTTTCCAACGAACTCAACGACTCACAGACACGTCATAAAAATTTAAAATTCCCCTCCCCACACTTAAGTCAGACGTTGTCCTCAACGTAAAAATAAAAGGAAGGGGAAAAGAGTTAAAAAGAAGCGTGACTCCCCTGACGAATAAGGGACGTGCTCGTGAGGTAGTCCGTTTAGCGCGGGGCGGTCGTGTTGTTATCCGTTAAGCGTTGTAAGCCGTTATGCGTTTCCATGCGCTAGCTAGAGAGATAAATAGGCATAAAATAGAGTAGTCATAGATTAACTATAAACATAGTTATAAGCGTAGAGGTGGAAATAAATTCAAAACACACGCGACTACTCAAACACGAAATGTCAATAAGAAGTAAAAGAAGAAATTCCTAAGGTGGCGGCGGTGGCGGTGGTGATGGTGGCCTCGGGCGCAGGAAAGCCATCGACTGCTGGGAATACTTGAGCGCCGTGTCCATGGTTTGAAGAGCCTGGTTGTAGCGCTCGAGCTCTGCGTCGTAACGGCGGTGGGCTTCCTCGTTCTGGCGCTCGTACTCTTCCTGTCGGCGCCGAGTCTCTTCGTTGTAGCACCGGAGCTCGTCGTCCCTCTGTAGCGAGTCGTCGTTCATGCGCATCATGTCCTGGCGCAGTGCTTCGAGGTCCGCCGTTGAAGCGTACGGGGCGACGCCGGATGATTCGCCCTGATGGTAGCCAGAGGAAAATGAGGGCCTTGTAGTCGTCGTGTCCGTCTCCAGTGGGTGTGGGCCGTCGAGGTAGAGCTGGTCGTCGGGGACGGCTCCTTGGTCGGTCTGGCCGCGATACATCTCGTGCCAGATATACACCTTGTTGGCGCGAGTCCAGGTGGGCGCCTTCACGAGCATCTTCATCTTCACCAGCGTATCCTCGTTCACTGGGTGACGCCCGCCTACTACCTCCATCTCGGGTGCATTCGCCGGCCAGTAGCGTAATCCTTTGATTACCTTGGTGATCAGTGGGCCGACGGTGATCTTGCCATGGGGTCGTGCTTCCGCCTGAGCACTGAAGGCGTGGGACACCGCCATCCCTAAATTTATCCGTTCGCCTCGGTGTAGCTGGATCAGGTAGTACAGGTCGCGGAGGGTGACTGCTCCATGTGAGTCACCCCTCGGTGTAAGCGAGGTCGTCAGTAGGCGGTGAATATAGCGTAGTCCTGGGCTCCGTAGCGCAGATGCCTTCGACGTCCTTGCGCTGTATTCCGGCTCGCCAGGTCGAGCGATTTCAGCCCAGCACCCCCGTTGTCCTTCTGGTGTATCGAAGAAGGTCGCGAAGGATCGGTGGCGGGGCTCAGGGACTCCAAGGGCATGGCACACATTGTCGGCCCTCACTATATGATCTTCGTTGAACGCCCGAAATCTGATTGTGCGGTCGCCGTGTTCGTCGAAGGAGAATGTGGCAAGGAACTCCAAGGTGAGTTCCTTGTATGCTGGTTCGTCGATGGCCAGGAAGGTGTTCCATCCGCTGAGTGAGAAGTACTGAGCGACCTGCTGGTCGATGTGGTACTTCGCCAATGTGTCGTGATCGATCTGGTCCATGGCGATGAACTCCATTCCCTTCAGCCGGGTGTATAGTGCCGCCTGGGCCTCATCAGTGAACTGGCCCATGGCTTCTAGCAGTGTCGGCGGGGGCCCGCGTCGCCTTTGACGAACGGGCGAACGCGAGGCGGGATCACGTGAGGCTGAGGATCGACTTTTACCCATAGTACCTTGGATTTTTAACGAAATTGAAGGGGGAATTTGGGTTTTTTGGGTGTCGCCGGAGGTGGGAGGACGGCGGTGGCGGTCGGCGGCGTTGGTGGGAGGAGGTCGAAGGTGGTGAGGGTGAAGGGAGGGGCGAGAGGGAGAGGAGGGAGAGAAGAGAGAGGAGGAAATGGGAAAGAAAGGAAAAAATGCTTTTTTATAACTGAAAATCGCCTAGGTCACGGCCGTGACCTATATAGGTCTTGACCGTGACCATCGGCAGCGGCCTCTTCTGCCGCTAGTCACGGCCGTGAAATTAATGTCACGAGCCGTGACAAAAGCGGGCGATTTTTTTTTTTATTAATTTTTATTTTTATTTATTTATTTATTTTTAAAAAAACGACGTCAAGGCCGTGACGACCTAAGCCGTTGGCCGTGACACAAGGCAGCGTATGCCTCTGTGGAGTGTCACGGCCGTGACAGCTTAAGCGCCCGGCCGTGACGCGAGGCAGAGGGTTCCTCGCTAGCTCGTCACGGCCGTGACTGCTTAAGCAGTTGGCCGTGACTCTTAATTTTTTTTTTTTTTGACTAAGGCTATACCTAAGACATAAATGAAAATACCTGGGTTGCCCCCCAAGAAGCGCTTACTTTACCGTCTTTAGCCGGACGTCGTTTCGTTCGCTTACGTCTAGATGTCCAAGTACAGCACTTCCCTCTCGGTCGCGTCTTCCTCGCCTGCGAGATAGTGCTTCAACCTATGGCCGTTCACCTTAAACGTACCCTGCTCCATACCTGAAATCTCAACAGTACCATAAGGGAAAACACGGGTAACAGTGAACGGTCCTGACCAGCGTGATCTAAGCTTGCCAGGAAAAAGCCTAAGTCGAGAGTTAAAAAGAAGGACTTGGTCCCCTTCCTGAAACTCTCGCCTTTGCCTAACCTTTTATCATGATAGGCTTTGGAGCGTTCCTTGTACATGTGTGGCGCCCCGCCATCTACTAACCTTTCTAACGTTATCTTACGTGACTAAATATAATATAAAGTAAACAATACGCGAAAATGCGTATTAAATTTTTCCTTTTATATAAAGGAATTCATTATGTACATGCTCAAAATATCGCTCCAACCCTATATACAAGGGAAGTGTATAAGTGCGAAGCAAAAGTAACCCTAACGCCCGGCCACACAGGTCGCATCCATGTACACACCACCCCCAAAAGTCGCTGGAAGCTTCAAAAGGTAAGCCTTGCCATCAAAAGCGATCACGTACCGTGGTCGCGTGCACCTACAACACATAAAGTAAGGGGTGAGCTATAAAGCTCAGTAAGTAGGAATATGCAATGTCGTGAACGTGAAAACCCTCGCAAAGGCATCCGCGCCAATGCATCTCACACCTCATAAAACAAACTCGATCTCATATCTCTCAGGGCCCTCGGCTAACTTGCTATGCACCATAAAGAGCTCTAATCCAACACGGATAAATGTGGCAGCGACCTACGCTGGGTAGCCTACGCTAGGTTTCCCTAGGTCGCCCCCTCCCAGGTCGTCCCCTCTGCCGTGCGGTAGCCCACGCTGGTAGCCTACGCTGGTTAGCCTACGCTAGGGTTTCCCCCTAGGTCGCTCCTTTCCAGGTCGCACCCTCCAGGTCGCATCCCTCCGCTATCAGGGCATCAGCCCAAATAAAATAAACAGGGCAGAAGCCCAATAAAATATATAATATAATCGACGACGCACCACGCCGTCCTGGTGCCATAGAAGTAGCCCTGACTCAACTGCGAGTCGACATCAAATGCCTATATCGGCAAATATTATTCGCCCTCAGGCGATAAATACCGTGCATGCTCATCTCACATAAACCCCAAGTGTCTCGTGCATGCACATGAATATGCAATGTGAATTAATATTATAAATATTTATCATGCAGAAGCATGTCAAATAATTCACGTAATCTCATATAAGCAAATAGCCACGTAATACACATTCATACAAATAACTTATGTGTTGTAGTTGAAATTCCCACTTACCTGGTATCCTTAGATATTAGCTTATCAGTAAGTCGCTAATCTTCAAACCCTAAATATGGGAACATATAAAATTAGGGTTTGTTAGTCTAATTATAATTTCACGAAATTGGCTTAATTTGAAAACCCTAGTTTCGACTTTTATAAATTTCGACAGGTATCTCGACTTATTCTTAGGATAAATGTCGAGCTTAGTTATTTAATTATGACATGGATTTCGATACTGAAATGATGCAAGACCTCGAGATAAATGAGATCACAATGTCGAGATGTATTATCACATTATGCACATAAGATGTCGAGCTAAATCACGAGAGCAAATCTCGACATTGGTTAATGATATGTCTCGATATTTATTATTTGTACATCTCGACATTTGCTTTAGTATAAAACTCGATATCATTAATTATCTAAATAAGTCTCGACAGCCTTCTTATAGGATTTCGATGTGTGTGTTACAAGTGAATCTCGGTATTACGTTAGGGTTTCGATATAAACATATACCAAATAGATATCGACATAACAAGTAAAATATCGACATGTTGGGACTTAAGCCTCGATATTTAATAAATAACGAACCAACATCTCGACTTCACACCCTCAAACAATTCGACATTAATTACATTAGTCTACATTGTAAAAAAAATAATCGGAAATTAATACATACAAATATGGTCAGGTGCATAGTTTCATTAGCTTATATATCGTATTATAATTTGTATTGTATAACAACTACATATATAGTATTCGCATAGAGATGATAGTTTACATAATGTATATTAGTCACAAAGATCTCGACATGTCTCGATGATACATCTCGACATTATATGACGTTCTATATAATTCTTGGACTTCCATGTGCTTCTCGAGATTTTAATCATTACACATATACAACACTTCCAAGTATATGTCGAGATGAATCTCGACACAAATGTCGAGCTCACTTAGATCATTATACAATGAAGACTCTCGACATTATTATATCTATATGATTTCGAGTGTCTGTGTCACAAGTAAAATGTCGAGATAGGTTTCGCTATTACCCACAAGAATTTCGACAGTACATTATAAAGAAATCTCGAGCTTAATCGAGAGGATGTCTCGAGTTTTAACTCGATATTTTTCCTATCCAACAGATATGGTTTCGACACCTACTAAGCTGGAATCATATCTTCAGCATATTTCAATCAGAACCCTAAATAAGTAGTTAGTCATGCTATTATTTAAAACATAATAAGATCATAGCAAATGAATTACCCACTGAAATCCGAGCTCCTTAACACGTGATGATAATTCGATTCTAAGAAACCAAAAACCCTAAAACGAAATCTATACAAGCTTAATCATATATGTAACTTCCGTGCCCAATTCCATTTATAAAATATTAAATCAATCGTAAGTAAGAACATTATAGATGAACTGTACCTTTCCTTGCTTGGTGTTGTAACTGTTCGAGTTTTCCTATCTCAAGTGTTCGATAGTTCCTGAATCTATTCTTGTGTGTTATAAGATGCATATTTCATTCTTATCTCTTCTTTACGTGTTGTAGTTATTAAGTGACGTTGGTTTCCTTACTTTATTCATGCTTATCAAACCCCTAAGTAACAATCACTATAATATTAATTTAAATCATTTCTTCCTTCCTAAGTTACCAAGTTATCTCTAAGTCCTTAATCCTTAAATGACAAACCTCATAATATTATTAATAAATCGTGCCCACCTATTTAAGTTTCTAGGTTTACAAATCTAATCTTGCCTCCTTCGAATTCTATTCCTACTAATTCGTATTTTCCAAAACTTGTATTAACACTAAATTAAATATTCTAAGTTAGCATGTTACATACTAAAAACCCTAACATCAATAAATAACCTAATTTCAAGTAATTCCTCTACTTGGTTAGTAACCTTAATAGCACCCAATTTGAAATCATGTTGACACATAAAATCGTAAAACACATCTCATGCAGTCACGTAAGTCATATAATATGTAGGCATAATTATTGGCCAAACTTACGTGCGGGACCCGGGTATTACAACATGCGGGCGTTATCGTAAGCCGATAAACGCCACTCGTCTAACTCGTTGATTTGGAGCTGCCGCTTTCCGCCGGCGTTCCCCAAATCAAGATCCAAGGACTTGATAGCCCAATATGCCTTATGCTCTATTTCTACGGGAAGATGGCATGCTTTTCCATAGACTAATCTATATGGTGTGGTGCCTATTGGAGTCTTATACGCAGTCCTATATGCCCAGAGTGCATCATTCAACTTGTTCGCCCACTCCCTACGGTTTCCCTCTATGGTCTTCTCTAGAATGCGTTTCAACTCGCGATTCACTACTTCGACTTGACCACTAGCTTGGGGGTGCTACGGGGTGGATAGGCTATGTTTAACACCGTAACGTTCAAACGTGCGTGCAAACTGGGTGTTACAAAAGTGAGTGCCTCTATCACTAATGATGCATCTAGGTGCCCCAAAACGTGAAAATAACGCTCGTAAAAATCTAACGACTACCCTAGCATCGTTCGTGGGTTTTCCACTGGTTTTTCTTCGTAACTCAGATCTGGCTTGAGCTGTTGATGAAGATTTTCTGTGTTCAACACATGGCTTGGGTCTGCGACGTATCTTCGTAACGTCGATACGTGAAAGACATCGTGTACTTGAGCTAGCGAATTCGGTAGTTCCAGTTGATAGGCAACTTCGCCAACTTTTCTGAGGATTCGGAACGGTCCTATATAACGTGGGCTCAGTTTGCCTTTCTTCCCGAATCGCTTTACTCCTTTCATCGGTGAAACTTTCAGAAATACAAAATCATCTGCTTGGAATTCCAGTGGTCTACGCTTTTGATCTGCGTAACTTTTCTGTCTGCTTTGAGCCGTTTTCATTCGTTCCCGTACCTTTGATATTGCTTCCGTCATTTCTTGCACTAGATCAGGGCCTAGTATCGCTCGTTCTCCGACTTCATCCCAATGGATTGGAGATCTACATTTGCGTCCATATAACGCTTCGTATGGAGCCACTCCGATTGTCGCATGATAGCTGTTATTATATGAGAACTCAATTAGTGGAAGATACCGGCTCCAATTCCCTTTGAAGTCGAGCACGCAGGCTCTGAGCATATCTTCCAATGTCTGAATCGTTCGTTCAGACTGCCCGTCTGTCTGAGGATGATAGGCAGTACTGAAGGATAATTTGGTTCCCATGGCCTTTTGTAAACTCATCCAGAACTTCGATAAGAATCTCGAGTCACGATCGGAAACAATCGAAACTGGAACTCCATGCAGGCGTACTATTTCTTGAATATATAGTTCCGCGTATCGTTCCATTGGGAATGTTGAACTGATAGGCAGGAAGTGAGCGGACTTGGTTAATCGATCAATGATGACCCATATAGCGTCGTGGCCTTTCACAGTCTTAGGCAAGCCAACAACGAAGTCCATGGTAATGTGGTCCCACTTCCATTCAGGTACTGGTAGGGACTGCAAGGTTCCTGCCGGTCGTTGATGCTCTGCCTTGATTTGCTGACACGTTAAGCATTGGCTCACAAAAGTTGCGATTTCTCTTTTCATCCCTGGCCACCAGTAGTTGCCTCGGAGATCCCTATACATCTTCGTTGCTCCTGGGTGAATTGAGTAAATGGTGGTATGAGCTTCCATCATGACAGTCTTTCGAAGTTCGGCGTCGTTTGGAACATATAAACGTCTTCTGTAATATAAGCTCCCGTCGTCTCGTATGGTGAAGTCTGCTGATCTTTGCTCTATAGGAGTTTCTTTGATTTTCAGATATAATTCGTCATTCTCCTGGGCTTTCCTAATTTGCTCCATCAGTGTAGGTCGAAGTGTTAATGCTGCTAGTCTTGTCTCAATCTCGCCCATTGGTATCACTTCCACTTCGAGCCTCTGTAACTCCGTGTTTACAGTTTTGCGGCTTAGTGCATCTGCCACTACATTCGCTTTTCCTGGGTGATAACTGATTACACAGTCGTAATCCTTAACCAATTCAAGCCATCGCCGTTGTCGCATGTTCAACTCCTTCTGGGTGAAGAAATATTTGAGACTCTTGTGATCAGTGAAGATCTCGCATCGCTCGCCGTACAAGTAGTGCCTCCAGATCTTGAGAGCAAAGACTACAGCGGCTAGCTCTAAGTCGTGTGTTGGGTAGTTCTTCTCATAATCCTTGAGTTGTCGTGAAGCATATGCAACTACGTTTCCGTTTTGCATTAAAACGCACCCTAAGCCGTTCTTTGATGCATCGCTATATACGGAAAATCCCCTAGTACCCGTAGGAATCGTTAATACTGGGGCTGAAGTAAGTCGTTTCTTCAATTCTTGGAAGCTCTGCTCGCAAGCATCGTCCCATTTGAATGGAGTATTCTTCTTTGTTAGCTTCGTCAAGGTTGATGCAATCTTGGAGAAATCTTTAATAAACTTCCGATAATACCCAGCTAGTCCAAGAAAACTCCGTATTTCTGTGACATTCATCGGTTGAGGCCAGTTATTAATAGCCTCAATCTTGTTGGGGTCAACAGAAATTCCATCCCCCGAGATAACGTGTCCAAGAAATGCGACTTGATTGAGCCAGAACTCGCATTTCTTGAATTTTGCATACAGCTGCTTTTCTCGTAATATTCCCAGTACAATCTTTAGGTGTTGTTCATGCTCCTCCTGGGTTTTCGAGTAAATGAGAATGTCATCGATGAATACGATGACACATTTATCGAGAAATGGTTTGAATACCCGGTTCATCAAGTCCATGAATGCCGCTGGCGCATTAGTCAGCCCGAAAGGCATGACTAAGAACTCGTAGTGCCCATATCTTGTACTGAAAGCGGTCTTTGGAACGTCTTCCTCTCGGATCTTCAACTGGTGATATCCCGATCTTAAGTCTATCTTTGAGAACACCGTTGCACCTTGCAATTGATCAAATAGATCATCAATTCTCGGTAGAGGGTATTTATTCTTGATGGTAATCTTGTTCAGTTCTCGGTAATCAATACATAGTCTCATCGATCCATCTTTCTTTTTAACAAACAGGACCGGTGCTCCCCATGGTGAGAAGCTAGGCTGAATGAATCCCTTTTGTAATAATTCATCTAGCTGCTCTTTCAGTTCCTTCAACTCGGTTGGAGCTAACCGGTAAGGAGCCTTCGAAATTGGTGCAGATCCTGGTATTAAATCGATCGTGAATTGGATCTCACGATCAGGAGGGAGTCCGGGTAAATCTTCTGGAAAAACATCGGGAAATTCTCGTACTACTGGAATTTCTTCTAATTTCGGGGACAAGCGTTCCTCTGATGTTATTGCAAAAATGAGGTATGCTTCACATCCAGCCTTGATCAAACGTCGTGCCTTCAATGCCGAAATCTTCGGAATACCTTTGCCTTTAGTTGTTCCAGTAAAGACGAACGGTTCACTTTTCTCTAAGCTGAACGTGACTGTTTTGTGGTTACAATCGATCACAGCTCCATATTTAGACAGCCAGTCCATTCCTAGGATTACTTCATAATCGTTCATCGGAATGATTATGAGATCTACAGGTAGTTCTCTATCACTAACTAATACTGGGCAATCTCGTAAGATTAGGCTAGTCCGGGTCGAAGCCCCATGTGGAATAGTTACGTTATACTCACAATCAGATTGCTGAGGTGTAATCCCGAGTCTCGCCACGTATTTAGATGATGCAAATGAATGCGAGGCTCCTGAGTCTA
This sequence comes from Craterostigma plantagineum, assembly GCA_027422505.1. Taxonomy (NCBI): domain Eukaryota; kingdom Viridiplantae; phylum Streptophyta; class Magnoliopsida; order Lamiales; family Linderniaceae; genus Craterostigma; species Craterostigma plantagineum. The sequence goes on from JAPQWV010004991.1 coordinate 14,312, forward strand.
TTAATATGCATGTCGGGGTATGGTGTATAGATAAGGTACCTGCTACTACTGACGGGTCGGTCTCTGCTTCCTCGGACGTCATGGTATATACACGAGCTGGTACAGTTGGTGGCCTCGTCTGGCTTGCAGCTTGACTTCCAGAAGTGTTCTCCGGGCATTGTTTCGCATAATGCCCCGGCCTTCCGCATCTGAAGCAGTTATTAGTCTGTGGAGGGCAGTTACCAAAATGTCGTCTCCCACACCTTGGGCAATTTGGTATCGGTGCGGGAAATCTCGGTGACATCTGATTTGGTTGCTGGGATGGTCCAGGTCTATTCTGGAAATTAGGCTTTGCGCCCTTCACGAAGAACCGCTTCTTCTGGTTTCCTCCACTCCACTGTGTTCCTTGAACAAATTTTCTCTTTGCCTCTTGTGCACGAATAATTCTGGTCTCGGCCTGTTCAGCAACTAATGCCCTCTCCGCAACTTGAGCGTATGTGGCTCCCTGAAGCCCGGCCATATTTACATCGCGATACAATTCTGGCTTCAGGCCCTCCAAAAAGCGTTCGATCTTCAGGGCATCAGTGCTAACCATGTGAGTGGCAAACCTCGACAACTGTTCAAATTTGCGGATGTACTCCGCCACTGTCATCGGCCCCTGGCGAAGATTAATAAACTCATTCATTCTCTGGGCTCGCACTGGAGCAGTAAAGTACTTGCTCCTGAAGAGTTCTTTGAAACGATCCCAGCTCATCGTGATCGGGTCCTCGATTGCCATGATAGTGTCCCACCAATGGCCTGCGCTTCCCCGCAGTAGAAATGCAGCACATAACACTTTCTCTTCCTCGGGTATGCGGCTGTACTGAAACATACTTTCAAGGGTCCTTAGCCAATCCTCCGCTGACGTGGGATCGATGGCATCTTCGAATGTAGGCGGATTAAGTTTGCGAAACCTTTCCCCAACTATCTCGATTCTTTCTGCTTGGGAAGGTCCGCTAGTTTGCTGCCCTTCAGTGTTTCGCTGTTGGATTAATTCTTGGATTTGGGCAGATTGCTGACGCACTAATTCCGTAAGTTGGAGAATAGCAGCGTCACGATTATCAGTCGGTGTTTCGGGTTCTTTACCCCGATTGGAGCTCCCACTGCCTTCACTTCTTGTTCTACCCATCGTAAATATTCCTACCCTGATGTCCCTAAGGCCAATAAATTATGCAACACAAACAAAAATAATAGGAACAAAAACTTACTAGCAAGGCTGCTTCCACGCTTTTGAGTGTGTGTACATAGACAGTCTACAGAACCTGCAACCGAAGCTCTGATACCACCCTGTGGCGCCCCGCCATCTACTAACCTTTCTAACGTTATCTTACGTGACTAAATATAATATAAAGTAAACAATACGCGAAAATGCGTATTAAATTTTTCCTTTTATATAAAGGAATTCATTATGTACATGCTCAAAATATCGCTCCAACCCTATATACAAGGGAAGTGTATAAGTGCGAAGCAAAAGTAACCCTAACGCCCGGCCACACAGGTCGCATCCATGTACACACCACCCCCAAAAGTCGCTGGAAGCTTCAAAAGGTAAGCCTTGCCATCAAAAGCGATCACGTACCGTGGTTGCGTGCACCTACAACACATAAAGTAAGGGGTGAGCTATAAAGCTCAGTAAGTAGGAATATGCAATGTCGTGAACGTGAAAACCCTCGCAAAGGCATCCGCGCCAATGCATCTCACACCTCATAAAACAAACTCGATCTCATATCTCTCAGGGCCCTCGGCTAACTTGCTATGCACCATAAAGAGCTCTAATCCAACACGGATAAATGTGGCAGCGACCTACGCTGGGTAGCCTACGCTAGGTTTCCCTAGGTCGCCCCCTCCCAGGTCGTCCCCTCTGCCGTGCGGTAGCCCACGCTGGTAGCCTACGCTGGTTAGCCTACGCTAGGGTTTCCCCCTAGGTCGCTCCTTTCCAGGTCGCACCCTCCAGGTCGCATCCCTCCGCTATCAGGGCATCAGCCCAAATAAAATAACAGGGCAGAAGCCCAATAAAATATATAATATAATCGACGACGCACCACGCCGTCCTGGTGCCATAGAAGTAGCCCTGACTCAACTGCGAGTCGACATCAAATGCCTATATCGGCAAATATTATTCGCCCTCAGGCGATAAATACCGTGCATGCTCATCTCACATAAACCCCAAGTGTCTCGTGCATGCACATGAATATGCAATGTGAATTAATATTATAAATATTTATCATGCAGAAGCATGTCAAATAATTCACGTAATCTCATATAAGCAAATAGCCACGTAATACACATTCATACAAATAACTTATGTGTTGTAGTTGAAATTCCCACTTACCTGGTATCCTTAGATATTAGCTTATCAGTAAGTCGCTAATCTTCAAACCCTAAATATGGGAACATATAAAATTAGGGTTTGTTAGTCTAATTATAATTTCACGAAATTGGCTTAATTTGAAAACCCTAGTTTCGACTTTTATAAATTTCGACAGGTATCTCGACTTATTCTTAGGATAAATGTCGAGCTTAGTTATTTAATTATGACATGGATTTCGATACTGAAATGATGCAAGACCTCGAGATAAATGAGATCACAATGTCGAGATGTATTATCACATTATGCACATAAGATGTCGAGCTAAATCACGAGAGCAAATCTCGACATTGGTTAATGATATGTCTCGATATTTATTATTTGTACATCTCGACATTTGCTTTAGTATAAAACTCGATATCATTAATTATCTAAATAAGTCTCGACAGCCTTCTTATAGGATTTCGATGTGTGTGTTACAAGTGAATCTCGGTATTACGTTAGGGTTTCGATATAAACATATACCAAATAGATATCGACATAACAAGTAAAATATCGACATGTTGGGACTTAAGCCTCGATATTTAATAAATAACGAACCAACATCTCGACTTCACACCCTCAAACAATTCGACATTAATTACATTAGTCTACATTGTAAAAAAAATAATCGGAAATTAATACATACAAATATGGTCAGGTGCATAGTTTCATTAGCTTATATATCGTATTATAATTTGTATTGTATAACAACTACATATATAGTATTCGCATAGAGATGATAGTTTACATAATGTATATTAGTCACAAAGATCTCGACATGTCTCGATGATACATCTCGACATTATATGACGTTCTATATAATTCTTGGACTTCCATGTGCTTCTCGAGATTTTAATCATTACACATATACAACACTTCCAAGTATATGTCGAGATGAATCTCGACACAAATGTCGAGCTCACTTAGATCATTATACAATGAAGACTCTCGACATTATTATATCTATATGATTTCGAGATAGATGTCTGTGTCACAAGTAAAATGTCGAGATAGGTTTCGCTATTACCCACAAGAATTTCGACAGTACATTATAAAGAAATCTCGAGCTTAATCGAGAGGATGTCTCGAGTTTTAACTCGATATTTTTCCTATCCAACAGATATGGTTTCGACACCTACTAAGCTGGAATCATATCTTCAGCATATTTCAATCAGAACCCTAAATAAGTAGTTAGTCATGCTATTATTTAAAACATAATAAGATCATAGCAAATGAATTACCCACTGAAATCCGAGCTCCTTAACACGTGATGATAATTTGATTCTAAGAAACCAAAAACCCTAAAACGAAATCTATACAAGCTTAATCATATATGTAACTTCCGTGCCCAATTCCATTTATAAAATATTAAATCAATCGTAAGTAAGAACATTATAGATGAACTGTACCTTTCCTTGCTTGGTGTTGTAACTGTTCGAGTTTTCCTATCTCAAGTGTTCGATAGTTCCTGAATCTATTCTTGTGTGTTATAAGATGCATATTTCATTCTTATCTCTTCTTTACGTGTTGTAGTTATTAAGTGACGTTGGTTTCCTTACTTTATTCATGCTTATCAAACCCCTAAGTAACAATCACTATAATATTAATTTAAATCATTTCTTCCTTCCTAAGTTACCAAGTTATCTCTAAGTCCTTAATCCTTAAATGACAAACCTCATAATATTATTAATAAATCGTGCCCACCTATTTAAGTTTCTAGGTTTACAAATCTAATCTTGCCTCCTTCGAATTCTATTCCTACTAATTCGTATTTTCCAAAACTTGTATTAACACTAAATTAAATATTCTAAGTTAGCATGTTACATACTAAAAACCCTAACATCAATAAATAACCTAATTTCAAGTAATTCCTCTACTTGGTTAGTAACCTTAATAGCACCCAATTTGAAATCATGTTGACACATAAAATCGTAAAACACATCTCATGCAGTCACGTAAGTCATATAATATGTAGGCATAATTATTGGCCAAACTTACGTGTGGGACCCGGGTATTACAACATGCGGGCGTTATCGTAAGCCGATAAACGCCACTCGTCTAACTCGTTGATTTGGAGTTGCCGCTTTCCGCCGGCGTTCCCCAAATCAAGATCCAAGGACTTGATAGCCCAATATGCCTTATGCTCTATTTCTACGGGAAGATGGCATGCTTTTCCATAGACTAATCTATATGGTGTGGTGCCTATTGGAGTCTTATACGCAGTCCTATATGCCCAGAGTGCATCATTCAACTTGTTCGCCCACTCCCTACGGTTTCCCTCTATGGTCTTCTCTAGAATGCGTTTCAACTCGCGATTCACTACTTCGACTTGACCACTAGCTTGGGGGTGCTACGGGGTGGATAGGCTATGTTTAACACCGTAACGTTCAAACGTGCGTGCAAACTGGGTGTTACAAAAGTGAGTGCCTCTATCACTAATGATGCATCTAGGTGCCCCAAAACGTGAAAATAACGCTCGTAAAAATCTAACGACTACCCTAGCATCGTTCGTGGGTAAGGCTTGCGCCTCGGCCCACTTAGACACATAATCAACGGCAACTAGGATGTACTTATTGTTGTACGAGCTAGGAAATGGACCCATAAAGTCTATACCCCATACATCGAAAATTTCACAAACTAAGATGAAGTTCTGGGGCATTTCGTCGCGTTTCGAGAGATTACCTGCGCGCTGACACTGATCACAAGTGTCAACGTACCTTTGGGCGTCCTTGAAGATCGTGGGCCAATAGAATCCGCTCTCCAACACCTTCTGAGCGGTACGATTTGCTGCATAATGTCCTTCGGTCGGTCCGTTGTGGCAATACTGCGTCGATTCCGGGGCAGCCACGCATCGTCGTATTACCTGGTCTGCTCATCGCCTGAAAAGATACGGGTCTTCCCAAAAGTAGTACCTCAACTCAGAAAAGAATTTCTTCTTTTGCTGACTCGTGTACTCCTTTGGTAGAACCCTTGCAACAAGATAGTTAGCATAATCTGCAAACCAAGGGGTGTCGTCACTTACCACATGTATCGCATAGAGGTGCTCGTCAGGGAACCGGTCGTGTATCGCCCTTTCGTCCTTCTGATATATTTCGGACTCCTCCAATCGAGAGAGGTGGTCCGCCGCTAAGTTCTCTGCACCTTTCTTATCGCGGATCTCGATGTCGAACTCTTGCAGCAGTAGGATCCACCTAATTAGCCGTGGCTTGGCATCGGGCTTTGCTAACAAGTACATAAGAGCAGAGTGGTCAGTAAAAACGATAACTTTAGATAGGATTAGATATGACCTGAACTTGTCGAAAGCGAACACGACGGCCAACAGCTCCTTTTCGGTGGTCGTGTAATTTATCTGGGCTGCGTCTAGCGTCTTACTCGCGTAGTAGATCGGCCTGAAGTGGTTGTCTTTACGCTGCCCTAGCACGGCCCCAACTGCATAGTCACTAGCATCACACATTTCTGAAACCTTGGCACAAATCAAAATTACAATCTTCTGAAAAAGATCTAACTTCTGAAAAAGATATAATGAAAAAGAAAAAAGAAAAAGATGATTTTTGTTTTTTAACAGTTTGGGGAATGGAAACTGAACTTCCTTTTGGTTCGCCCCGAAAACGTCCTTCCAGGGATTGGCGACTTACCCATTCAGTGACTTTGGCCCTGGACGTTCCCAAAAGGGATTGGGTCGGGTCAATTCAATAATCGACGTTGAAATTGTTCGTTTGGAAATTTCCCGAAAAGCTAATCATAGGTTCTTCTCTCCATCGGAACAAAAAATAAATGCAATCGCTAAATGATGATGAGCAATATCAGTCAGCCATAAACTTTGTGTTTGTGGATGAAATCCTCCAAGATTCCTTATGAACTAATTGTTCTACACTTTTTGCTTGGTGTAGCTTGTTACATGGGTCGTGAGTGGGAACTAAGTTTCCGTCTGGGTATGCGACCTTGGATTGCTGTTGCATATTCAGCTCCTGTTGCAGCTGCTACCGCTGTTTTCTTGATCTACCCAATTGGTCTGTCCGGAAAGAGGAGGACTCAATGATTATTCGTTCGCCGGAACCAGAAGTAAAAATTTTGGTGGATAAGGATCCCGTAAAAACTTCTTTCGAGGCATGGGCCAAACCGGGTCATTTCTCAAGGGCAGCCCCCAGTCGGGGGCGACCATAATAGGTGCGGCAATAAGTCTTTCCTTAAGCAGATTGAATGCATGCAGGCATTCATCATTAAAATCAAACGGGGCATCTTTCTCTAACAACCTAGACATAGGACGTGCAATTTTAGAAAAATCTTTGATAAACCTACGATAAAATCCCGCATGTCCTAGGAAGCTTCTAATCGACTTCACGTTCGAGGGAACAGGCAATTTCTCTATAGTTTCTAACTTAGCTCGGTCCACTTCGATTCCTTTTGAGGAAATCTTGTGACCGAGAACTATACCCTCTCGAACCATAAAATGGCACTTCTCCCAATTAAGTGCTAAGTTCGTTTCCTCGCATCGTGCGAGTACGAGCTTCAGATTTGACAAGCATGCTTCAAACGACGAACCGAAAACAGAGAAATCGTCCATAAATACCTCCATTACCTCACCTACCAGTTCGTCGAATATGGCCATCATGCATCGCTGGAAGGTGGCTGGGGCATTGCATAATCCGAATGGCATCCTTCGGTACGCGAACGTTCCGAACGGGCACGTAAACGTCGTCTTCTCCTGGTCCTCGGGTGCTATGGGGATCTGCAGATAACCTGACAAACCATCAAGGAAACAATAAAATGAGTGACCCGCTAACTTTTCTAGCATTTGATCAATAAATGGTAAAGGGAAATGATCCTTTCGCGTGGCATCGTTCAACTTCCTGTAGTCGATGCAGACACGCCATCCGGTCACGGTCCTTGTCGGGATCAGTTCGTTCTTGTCGTTGGTGACGACCGTCATGCCTCCTTTCTTTGGAACTACTTGGACCGGGCTGACCCATGCGCTGTCTGAAATGGGATAGATCATCCCTGCGTCTAGCAATTTGATCACCTCCTTCTTTACCACGTCCTTCATGTTAGGGTTGAGGCGCCTTTGACGTTGAGCGACCGGCTTGAAGTCGTCCTCCATGAGGATCTTGTGCGTGCAGTAGCTCGGATTGATACCTCTTATGTCGGATATCTTTCATGCCAAGGCCTTCTTGTGCGCCTTTAATACGTCTAAGAGCTGGCCCTTCTGCCCGTCGTCGAGGCTTGACGAAATGATGACCGGCAGCCCTCCATTGCTGCTAAGGAAAGCGTACTCGAGGTGGTCGGGCAGCGGCTTCAACTCCAGGACCGGTGGCTCCTCAACCGAGCTTTTTTCCTTGTCCTCTTCGCTGCTCTCATCGATGGATATAACAGGTTCGTCGACTTCCTCCCCACACTCGTCGATGGCCATAAGCGTGTGTATGTCCGGATCACCAACCTGTGATAGACCTTGCACGGAAAAGAGAAAGTCGTGCTCAAATACGTCTAAGAAATAACACTTATCATCCTGTTCGCTACTCTTTTTCATCGAGTCGGCCATATCAAAGGTAACCTTTTCCCCATCTACCGTCAAGGTTAACGTCCCGTTCCTAACGTCTATCATGGTCTCCCCCGTGGCTAAGAATGGTCTACCTAAAATCAAGGGGACATTTTCATCTTCCTCCATATCTAAGATAACGAAATCTGCGGGAATCACAAACTTATCGACTTTAACTAAGACATCCTCGATAACACCTCGAGGGTACTTTAACGACCTATCCGCTAATTGGAGGCTCATCCTAGTGGGTCGTGGCTCGCCTAGTCCTAAACGCTTAAACATAAAATACGGCATAAGATTACTACTAGCGCCTAGGTCTGCTAACGCACGCTCAATCACTAAATCTCCTATGAGACAGGGAATAGTAAAACTCCCTGGGTCTTTTAGCTTCTTAGGTATCTTGCTTTGGAGGATCGCCGAGCACTCCCCTCGTTGGCAGACGGTGGAGACGTGTTCGAGCTTCCTTCTGTTCGTCAGCAAGTCCTTCAAGAACTTGGCGAAGCTGGGTATCTGCGTAATAGCTTCAACAAAAGGTAAGTTAATATGTAATTCCTTACACATACCCATAAATTTACCAAACTGCGCCTCGTTCTTGTCCTTCTTCAGTCGAGCCGGGTATGGGATCTTTGGCTGGTATGGCTTCACTGGTGGCCGCTGGATCTCCGTCACCTTTTCCTTCTCGGGCTCGGCCTTTTCCTTCTCAGCGTCGGCCTTCTCGACATCGTCGCCCCTGATATCCTCAACTTCGGGCTCGTCGTGGCTCTCAAAGTTGGCATTCTCCTTGGCCTTCTTTTTGGCGGGCACTTCTTGCAATTCTCGCCCATTTCTTAGCGTTACCGCCTTGCAGTACTCCTTAGGATTCGGCTCGGTGTAGCTTGGGAGCGATCCCTGGGTACGCCCAGCCAACTGCTTCGCCATCTGGCCCATTTGCTGCTCCAGCTTTTTGAGCGAGGCATCTGTGTTCTGAGCGCGCAAGTCGTTCGCTTCCATATACTCCTCCATCTTCGTCATACGGCTCTCGTGGGCCGCTGTGGTGCTACTGAAATCGTGAGGAGTGTCTTCATCATGTCCTTCATCTCCCTCATGTCGTCGGATCCTCCCGCGGGCGCGTTCTGGTATTGTCGTGGCGGTCCGTTTTGGAATCCGGAAGGTCGGGGCTGAAATCCTGGTGGTCCTTGGCTCTGATGGTTCTGATTCCCGTACGCCAAGTTAGGATGTGCCTGAGGCTGGAAACTTCGCTGGCCACCTTGATAATTGCCCATGTAATCAACATGCTCATGTGGCTGGCCAAGCTGGCATTCTGAGGTCTCGTGGGCTGCCCCGCAAATTCCGCACAAGGGCACATAAGGGGTGTGCTGCGTCGGTGTGGTAGTGGCCACGGCGTTCACGGGCTGAGTCTGCCCGGACTTGGGAAGCAATGCACCAATCACCATCTGCAACTGAGAGTTCGTCGAGGCGAGTTGTTGCTGGAGCGCCTCGATCTTAGCGTTAGTGGCCGTCTCCTCGCTCACTCCAAATACGCCTGTCGTCTTCATCCTGGTATTTCCCCTCATGAAACTGTTCCTCGAGTAGTCCTCAATGAGGTTCCAAGCGTCGGCCGCGTTGAGCTTCACGAGTCCTCCTCCTGCGGCTCCGTCTAACATATGGACCGTCTGATCGTTGAGCCCCTCGTGGAACCTGTTGATCTGGGCTGCCTTCGACATTCCGTGCTGTGGACACCTCTTTAGTAGCGCCCTATAACGCTCCCACACCTCGTAAAGATTCTCTGAGTCTTTCTGGTGGAATAAA
>JAPQWV010004992.1:0-24000 GCA_027422505.1 Craterostigma plantagineum
TCTGTTCGAACTTTCAGTCATTTAATTCACTATCCTTCCAAGCTTGAGTTCTTAATTTATCTTCAACACCCTTTGCTCGACATCTTCCGTTAGTATTGAGGGTTTTCTAAGTTGTAAATAATTGGTATTACACGTTTTACAAAGAGACGATAAGGTTCCAACGTAAGTTTCCCCATCCTTAAGTAAGTTCATGCTTATCATCTCATTTGGGCTTTAATTCATCTGGGCCTATGTTTAAATTTTAACCTTAGCCTTAATATATTTCATATTTGTTACCATTTAGGCCTTAGTAATTAATTTGGGCTCTATTGTTCTTTTGCGCCTTTTTAATTTATTTCTAACTCCTATTCACTCCTTAGGTTATCTAGTCTTCTCGGCCCATATTAGTTAGCTCCCGGGCCCAACTAATATTTTCTAGCTTAATTCTGAAAATTCTGTTTTGTCCGAAAATCAACTTCATTAATTTCGAACGTTACAAAAATAATCCCGTATTAATTTTACGGGTATTACATCCTCCCCCCCTTAAAAGAATTTCGTCCCCGAAATTCAGTGGTAGGGAATTCGCCGAAATTCAGCGGTAGGGAATTCGAGTTTAGTTCTATGACTAAACTCATTCAATCTAGTTTCTATGTTCTCTAGGCCTACTTATTTCTATTTCCACTATGCTTCCGCTGCGCACTCTTATTCGTATTGTCTAAGTCTACAGTTAGTCACATAAATAGGCACGTTATTACAATTACATAAATGCATCAAACATAAAACTTACACGCAAGGCTGATCCTCCACGCTTTTGAGCGGCCGTACATGGACTGTCTACAGAATCTATATCCTAAGCTCTGATACCACCTGTGGCGACCCTCACTTTCTAATAAATATTTTGGCGGATTTCCGCAACGAAAGCCGCGGAAAGCCCATTTTACAAAAATAAATAGTTTTCAATACAAAAGTTAATACAAACGGGCCGCTGGCCCAAACCTAACACTAGTCCACAGGTCGTCATCCATGTACAGCCCCGCCCTCAAAAGTCTGTGGAGCACCGCCGTCAGCCCGCCTAGTCGCGACGCGCACCAGCGTCGGACTCAGTACCTACAACACGTAAACTGAGCTCCTTGCCCAGTAGGTGAAATAGTGCACATGCATGTGTGACTCACTCACGTTCACTCACCCCCAATTCTCACCAATGCAATGCCACTCACTATCACTCATCACCACCGGGATACACTCACCACCTCACAACGGGCCCCGAGCTTCATACTGTGCACCATCACGCGAAATCACTACCACGATCACGATCACGAACACAACCACAACACGATCACTACACTACGGCAGTGGCCTACACCGAGCAGCCTCCCTGAGCCGTATCAGGTCACACTCTCGGGTCGCCTCTTCTGCCCAATGCGGTGCCCACGCTGGTAGCCTACACCAGGTCCCGTAAGGGTACCCAGGTCGCACCCTCCAGGTCGCCTCCTCCCGCATGCGACAGCGTGGCCTACACTAGCTAGCCTACTTGGGGATATCCAAGTTGCTCCTTTCTAGGTCGCCCGCAGTCTGCCGCACAATGTCCAACGGGCCAATGGCTCACCGTCACAGGCGCTGATGCACAGCAGATGCCCCCACTCACGTGACTCCTCTACGGGTCGACAGCCAATATCGGCTACTCGCTCACTAGGTACAATACAGTACCACCGTTCCACCACGGTACACTCCGTGAAATGACGTGTAATGCACATGCTATGCAGTGCAAATAACAGGCATGTAATATGCAAAAATATTTAATACATGTGAAGCACATAATTCACCCAATTCACATAATCACATAATAATTCACACAAAACGTTTACGTGTCGTAGGTGGATTTCACCTACCTGTCCTCCGATAATGTCAGTCAAAAAATTTGGTAAATTCCCTAACAGATCGAGCCTCTGGAAAATAAATATTATCACGTGAGTATATTTGCTAAATTGTATAAGTTCCGAAATCCCCAAATCTAATTATTGAAAACCCCAGAAATCCCAAAAACCCTAAAATAATGAAAACCCTAATTAATACTGAAAACATTGTACATTTAGTTAATACGGAAAACCATGGGAATATTATGTAACACTGAAAACTTTGTAAACATAAATAAAGCCGAAAACTTCTTAACCTACATGCATCGCTTAGTATAAAAATAAGAACAAAATATTTAAATCCAAAGATCAAGGTTTTTACCACCCATATATATATGTATTAATCACAAAATATCACAAGAACTTACTCTAATCACTTATTGAAGTGAAGTCACGTAGGCCATTTAATACTACATAAATCACATAGATCATATGAATCATACCTATACTGAATAAAGTTCTAAACCCTAGTATACTGAAACACTATTTTTGCCTAAATTTTCAGAAGTTAATCATATGCTTCATCCGAAGAGTACATTGAGATCATGGAATTCATTTAGAGATATCTCGAAAACTTCATATGGCCTAGCACTTTATCACGCAGATTAAGGAAAACACTTAATCATATATATATTTATGTATAAGAGAGTAACATAACTTGATTAGAATAACTATATCATATTTTAATATTATTACCCATGATCAACGACAATTCTAGAGCATAACTCCTATGATAAGAACGAAACACACATGTAGGAAAATCGTACGGCTCAAAGCATTAACTTTTCATGAACACTTCATACACGTTTACGTAAATCGGTAAAACCCCTATATCATCACACAATTCGCATGAGTACGAGCAGCTCCAGTTCTTAAGATTTTCTCAGCATATTACTTGCGAACAGCTCACATGATTATCACATAATCCCATAAAAGTACTTAGCTATCGAAAATATGATAAATACATTAAATATGAAAGATTACTCATATACCTCTGTTCGAACTTTCAGTCATTTAATTCACTATCCTTCCAAGCTTGAGTTCTTAATTTATCTTCAGCACCCTTTGCTCGACATCTTCCGTTAGTATTGAGGGTTTTCTAAGTTGTAAATAATTGGTATTACACGTTTTACAAAGAGACGATAAGGTTCCAACGTAAGTTTCCCCATCCTTAAGTAAGTTCATGCTTATCATCTCATTTGGGCTTTAATTCATCTGGGCCTATGTTTAAATTTTAACCTTAGCCTTAATATATTTCATATTTGTTACCATTTAGGCCTTAGTAATTAATTTGGGCTCTATTGTTCTTTTGCCCCTTTTTAATTTATTTCTAACTCCTATTCACTCCTTAGGTTATCTAGTCTTCTCGGCCATATTAGTTAGCTCCCGGGCCCAACTAATATTTTCTAGCTTAATTCTGAAAATTCTGTTTTGTCCGAAAATCAACTTCATTAATTTCGAACGTTACAAAAATAATCCCGTATTAATTTTACGGGTATTACAGGCTTGTTGCACTTGAAACATTTTTGTACGTTGTTCCCGGATGATGATATTCCCTTATTCCTAGGTTGGAACTTGGAGTTTCCCTTGAACTTTCTTCTCATCCGAAACTTTTCAAACTTTCTGGTCAGCATGGCGATCTGCTCCATTAGGTCCTCCTCAGTTTCTTCTTCACCTTCAGAGTCGTTTTCTTGTACGGTGTTAAATGCAATGTTTGGTTGACTTCGGACCGTTGGTTTTTCTTTGCTGGAGATCTGAGTCATCTCGTAGGTGGTAAGAGATCCAATCAGTTCTGACACGAAAAGTTCGTCCAAGTCCTTCGCTTCGTAGATGGCAGTTACTTGGGATTCCACTCTCTTGGAAGAGATCTCAGTATTTTTCGCACTTTCTCACCGTCCGGTATCTTCTTTCCCAATGAGAACATTTGATTAATGATGTTCATGAATCTTGCGTACATGTGGCTAATGGTCTCGTTGTCCTCCATTTTAAACACTTCATATTGGTGAGTTAAGAGGGCTATTCTTTCTTGTACAACTCGAGTGGTTCCCTCATGCGTTACTTGAAGCATGTCCCACATATCTTTGGCCGATTCGCATGAACTCACACGATTGTATTCTTCTCTTGTAAGCGCGCAGGCGATCATGTTCTTAGCTTTGGCATTCAAGGAGATTCCTCGCTTGTCTGTTGCATCGTAGTCAGAACCTTTCTTTGGAGTTCCATCCACCTTCTTAGGGGTATAAGGTCCAGTCGTGATGATATCCCACAGATCATAGTCAGTAGCAAGCAGGAATTCCTTCATTCGATTTTTCCATATGGCGTAGTTAGTTCCATCGAAGAGTGGTGGCCTGGAATGGGATTGTCCCTCTGGAAAAACATCAAAACTCGAAGAAGCCATTAGATATTTAACTCAGGCTTGTTAGGCTCGTCGTTTGAGTAACCCGCTCTGATACCAAATGAAGATATAAATGTGCCTAAGAGGGGGGGTGAATTAGGCTTATAAAATTTTATGCTTCTTTTCACAAATCCTAAGTGTAGTGACTTAGATATGCCTAATGATGTTTGTGACGAGTATGCCTGATATATCCTAGTACCGTCGGATGTGTGTCGGGTCTGTCTCACAACGATAACGAAATAACTGAAAAGTAAATGCGAGACAGGATTTTTATAGAGGTTATATCCCCAACTGGGGTTTACTCCTCTCCTTGGGATTTGCTTCCCAAGAGTTTAACCAATCACTATAATGCACCGTAGCTGGATACAAAACTGATTGGTTAGCCCATACACAACTGAAACAAGTCGAACACTAGCCACTACTAGGTTACCACACGCCGAGTTTCGTTCCTCGGAATCTCCTTGATCCCGACAGACACAGCTCGCTACCGAAGGGCCCCCGGACTTGTCCTTCCCTTCACGTGTGCGTAATCGTCGACCTTGCCTCCTTGGTATTGCTCACGTCCGAAGACAGAATATATGGCAGGGGATGATGGAATATCTGCTGAATCACTCGCTCAGTGATGGATACGCAAGTTAAAGCTCAGGTGGGCAGAAAGCTATCTCAAGTGGAAACTCAGGAATCTCTCAGTATGTTTCTGCTCAAGAACCTCTCGTAGGCTTATATTCGCAAAATCTAGATCTCTCGAAATTCTGAAGTGTGGCTTATATATAGTCCTTTTCAATCAGCACTTCACATGGAAAGTTATATCAAACAATAATCACCAAATCAAGCATAGTTTCCATGTAGATTTCGAGTCAGACATACCATATAAATCATGCGTTTAATGAATCATCACAACGGTCATATAGAGCATTTAAGCATGATTTTTATTCCATATAAAAGTCCAATTTCGTTCTCAAGTATATTCAACCACTTCGCATATATTTTCCATATCAGAACTTTCCATAAGTGATTCCTTGCTATCAGTTCCTAGTAACGAGTCAATCCAGATTTACTTTCCAAGTATGGCACACAAGATAGCAATGCATCAGCACGTTTTCCATGTACAGCTCATAGCATTTAATCAATATATTTACCATGTTTAGCACACAAATCAGATCAGAGCTTACTTAAATCGATTTATCACATCATGGCACAACTTTCCTTATTTCAGAGATATCACCCGTTATAGCACATACCATATAAGAGCACTTTATCCATAAGATTAATCAAATCAAATCTTTCCTAAATATAATATTCTAATCAGCACAAGGAAAGATATCAATTCAATATTTCGCATTTAATTCAGTGCAAAGCAAGCAAGGATCGTACATATGATTTTCGTCCAGGAATAACGGGTTTTAAACAGATATATCACTTTCCATATATAAACAGCATATTTTCCATATATAGCTCAGTAGGATATCTCATGCATAATTTCCATATATAGCACAGAACGATATATCCTATCTCATGGACTGTCTACAACATGCGATCACCTAGTTCCATCAAATCATCACAGAATCACACGCAATTCAAATATTCAACACTTTAACAATTTTCAGCTCATTAGCAATGCATGGTTGAACATAATCGTGAAATTAAACATTTTATTTTTCCCAAATCGAATTGCTTATTTTATAGACCTAATGTCATTACAATTACATCGTTCATCAAAACTCTCTAACATATATGGACCAAAAAGGTCAACATTCTCCCCCTTTTTGATGATGACATGTAATTGATGCAACACGGAAGCATGTAAGCACATTCGACTTCGCAGGTCCTAGCGCATGTGTCTAAGTGTTCCATAATTGCATAACAGAGCATATGATATTTCCTAATCACATATGATGCAAATTTGCTCCCCCTGCCTAAGTGCAGTTATCTCTATGACATGCTAAGATATATCTTAAACTAATTTTGCTCCCCCTGTCTAAGTATGGATATATCCTGTCTTTTTCTATGTTATATCGTGAGTACAAAATTTCGAAATTTACCCGTGAGTGTGCTCCCCCTGCCTAAGTGCGCATTTTCCAAGCATTGTTCAAGCAATCATGTAATCATCGCAGCAGGCACTTAGCACTTATCAAGAAATTTTACGCAAGTTAAGTCGCACATATAAGCATCAGAGTATATGATATATCCGTAAATCAGAGCCACGATGTTAAGCATAGGAGATATATCACAATAGCAGCAAAATAAATAGCAGCAAAATATTATATTAGGGTTCAACAAACTTCCCTACATCACCTGCCACTCAAAAACACTTAGACGCATATCAACGCCAACGCCTAACACTTACTTACTTTACCATACTTCTCCCCCTTCATTATCAAAAAGGCGGGAGGGATACCTAAGAACTAAACGATACTGGAATATCCTAGGGGCAACTAGGAGCAGAAAGGAACTAGAGGGGCAGCCTACTGGCTTGAAGATGTTTCAGAATCTGCTGGGCAAGAGGTGAACAGAATTGGCTCAAACTCTGTAATTTGGGAATTGAGGATGGAAGCTCTATAATTTGGGGGGTCAATTTAACGAGGACGGAGGCTCTGTAATTTGGGAGGACTGAAGCTCTGTATCTTGGGGGTCATTTGGAAGATGCTTTTGTAATTTCCTTTTATTTAATTGCTTTTTGTAAAAAAGGTTAAAAATGTCTTTTGAGTATACAGTCGTCCCTCTGCTAAGTTATCTTATCGGTGGAGGTGGCAGGCTATAACTTAGCAGAGGTTATAACTTAGCGGGGGGATGACCGTGGAGAGGACAACATCTTCAAGATCGACCAGCTCACGGTCATGAAGTGGGGCCTAGCTGCCTGGAAGGAAATCACTAGATGTACAATCTCCAACTGCTTCCAGCACACAGGACTTTTTAATTACGGTGCATCGTACAACAACGCTGTGGAGGAAGCGGTGGAGGGAGCGGCGATGGAAGCGCTTGGTTCTCTCCAACTGCGTGCCAGTTGAGGAGCTTCTGCATCATGCAGCAGAGCAGAAGGTTGCTCACGTTGAGCTGATGGATGATGAGACCATTGCGTTGGTGAAAGCGGAGGAAGAGGCCGCTGCCGAAATTGCTGAGGATGAGCTAGAGGTCGTTACCTTTTCTAAAGACGAGAAGCTTCATAGCATTGCTGTTCTCCTCTATGCTAGACCTCACTGACGAGAAAGATCAGATCGTACGTCGCCGTCCCCACTCCCTGCAGACTGGCCTATGCCACCAGAACAAGCACCAAACCACTCTAGATAGCTGGATGCGTGCCTGAGTTTCCCTCTGCAAAGTTACAAATGTCATATTCAAAGAGATTTTCATAACAATTTTACCTCCACAAAGTTATAAATTTCGGGCGTTGATAACTTATAACTTATAACTTAGTCATCATAGAACGGGGTTCGTTCCGTCAAAATTTCATAACTTAGCGGAGGATATAACTTAGTGGGGGATAACTTAGTAGAGGGACAACTGTATATACAAATTCCATACACATCTCAAACACAACTATCAAACACAATTTATATCATTACACAAATAATTAATACACACATATCAAACATGTAATAATACAACATCAACAAAATCCTTGTATAGCTATACACAAATAACTTATACGGAACAAAACCATTTTTGGTCCCCGATGTTTACCCTATGGGCGCTTTTGGTCCCCGATGTTTCGACTTGCCACATTTAGTCCCCGATGTTTCTTGATTTGAACCAATTTGGTCCCTCCGTCAATTTAGACGGAATTGCAAAATTAGCGACGGAATTAGCGATGGAATTTCCGTCGCTAAAGGAAAAAATTAAAAAAAAATGATAATTAAACACAAAAAATGAGAAAAATTCAAAAAATAGGTAAAAAATTGAAAAGAAAAAGAGAATATTATTAATAAATTAAATAAAAATATAAACAATAAAATTAATAATAATAAAAATAAAATAATAAACTAAAAAATGATAATTAAACATAAAAATGAGAAAAAATTCCAAAAAAAAGAAAAAAATTCAAAAAATAGGTTAAAAATTCAAAAAAAGAGAATATTACTAATAAATTAAATAAAAATATAAATAATAGAAAAAAATAAATAATAATAAAAATAAAATAATAAACTAAAAAATGATAAATACAAATTTAAGATTTTAAAAAGTAAAAGTAAAAATATATTTATTTATAAAAAATTAAATAAAATGGAACAAAAATTAAGGAACTAAAAATTATCTTTATTATTATTATTATTTATTATTTATATATTTATTTAAGTTATTAGTAATATTCTCTTTTTTTCAATTTTTTTACCTATTTTTTGATTTTTTTTTCTTTTTTTTTTGGAATTTTTCTCATTTTTATGTTTAATTATTATTTTTTTTATTTTTCCTTTAGCGACGGAAATTCCGTCGCAAATTCCGTCGCTAATTTTGCAATTCCGTCTAAATTGACGGAGGGACCAAATTGGTTCAAATCAAGAAACATCGGGGACTAAATGTGGCAAGTCGAAACATCGGGGACAAAAGCGCCCATAGGATAAACATCGGGGACCAAAAATGGTTTTTGCCCTAACTTATACCCATGTAATCCATTAACACGGTTATCAAACGAGCCCCAGGGCCCAGAGGTCACGACTCGTGAATCGTAACTTCACAATGACGCGTAGCCAAAGTTGACCAATTATATGGCTGTGCATGTTCTCGAAGACGCGCATTAGTCAGTCCCACACCGCCCGCCAGTCAATGATGTGCTTTTATGATCCACTTGCGCACTATTGGTTATAGGATAATGTTTGCTGCATTGTTATTGGATAATTTGTGTGTCCACTGTTGTTGTCACAGGACAATGTTTGCTGCATTATAACTTGCACATGCTTAAGTTCGTTGATGCATAGCAGCTGTATTAACACGCTTTGTTCTAACCCCTACTCGACTTTCTCCATCATTGATTTTATTAGCCAAAAAGCCGACGTCTGTGCGTAATCATGCAGCAGAAAGCTCTGCTTACGTTCATTCTCTTCCTTGTATCCCTTAACTTGGCTTCTTCCTCAACCACAGTTTGCAACCCAAGTGACCAAAAAGCTCTCCTCGACATCAAACACCATTTTAACAACGCATCAGTTTTCGCTAATTGGGACCCTAATAACAATAACACCGACGACTGTTGTAGCACTAAATGGTCAGGCATCGAATGCGATTCGCAAGGCCGCGTAACAATGCTTGCATTAGCCTCGCCGACGATGTAGTCGGCGTAATACCACAAGCAATCGGAGATCTCCCATATCTCCAATTCCTCGCTTTCTCGGTCTTCTCCTCTCTCTCTGGCCCGATTTTGTCGGCCATAGCGAAATTGACCAACCTTCAACACCTCGATCTCAGCTTAAACAACCTCAATGGCACAATCCCAGAATTTTTAAGCCAACTCAAAGAGCTAGACTACATTGATCTCTCCTCCAATAGCCTCGCCGGCCCAATCCCTTCATCGCTAGGCCGACTCCCCAAGCTAAGGACGGCTAAGCTTGGCTCGAACCTCCTCTCGGGTTCCATCCCAGCCTCTTTAGGGTCCATCAAGACCTTGGACCAACTTTACCTATACTCGAATAGTCTCTCGGGCCCAATCCCGCCTTCTTTTGCTAGCCTTCCAACGCTCAACGAGCTCGACCTTCGTCAAAACGAGCTCAGTGAAACCATCCCGGCTTCGTTTGGGCTGTTCAAAAACTCGGCGCTTAGCCTAGACTTATCGTTCAATAAGCTATCGGGGCCAATCCCGAGGGCTCTTGGGAAGGCGAACGTCACGCAGCTTGACGTCTCTAATAACATGTTTAGTGGAGATGCGTCGTTTTTGTTCTCTAAGGACAAGACAGTGTTGAGCTCGATTGATCTTAGTAACAACGCTTTCGAGTTCGATTTTTCGAATGTCGATCTTCCTTTTGGGCTGAAGAGGATTGATGTAAGCCATAACATGATATATGGGTCACTTCCTAAAAGACTAGGACAGTTACCGTTGAAAAGCATTGATGTAAGCTTCAACAAGCTTTGTGGGGAGATACCGACGGGTAGGCGTTTGAAGCAGTTTAGTGCTACGAAATTTTCGAACAACAAGTGCTTGTGCGGTGCACCATTAGCACCTTGCACATAGCGTCTCTTGTATGAAGATCTAGGCCTTGTTATTTAAGTGTCCATACGAGGTTGTAACGGCTTAAATAAATATACACTATAAGAGGATGCTCTCTCTCTCTACTCCCTCTCTCTGAAAACCCTCTGAAACCCTCGCTCTTGTAGCCGCCGCCTCCCACCCTAAAATACTTTCCCTTCACCACCACCTCTCATATTCCACAACCACCACCAAAAGAGCATCTCGCAAGCGCGGTCGTCGGGCTCCCCCTCCTCGCAGGAGGAGGGGGAGTGACATTGTTCTTTTTTTTTTTTTTTTTTTTTCTCTCTTGTTCGTAGTTTTCATCTTGCAGCTCCGCTCACTTCCTCGTCGCCTCCGTCTCGCCACCTCCCCCTCGCAGCTGCTGCCGTCTCGCCACCTCCCCCTCGCTGTCGCCGCCGTCCTCGCCACCTTCGCCTCGGCCTCGCCACCGCCGCTGCCATCCTCGCCACCTTCGCCTCGGTGTCGTTGCCGCCACCGTCTCCGCCTAGCTGCCGCCGTGTCGCTGTCACTGTCTCCGCCTCGCCGGCCGTCACCCATCACCACCGACCATTCTCGAGTCTCCTTTGTGGAGCTCGTTTCTCCTGACCTTTGCGTCAGGAGCTCTTTTCTCCCTTGTGGAGCCATCAGTCCGATAAAGACAAAATCCAGAAGTCGAAGACCAGGTTAAAGTGAGGAGTATCCTAGATTTAGCCTAATCGCTGTTTCTGTTATAGGTTCTTTAGTTCTTGGTCGTGGATTATGGTGTCCTGTTTTCTGTCGGTTTTTGTCCCTTGTGGACCCTTTTCTCCCCATGTGGGAGTGTTTGTTCCCCTTGTGGGGTTGTGTGTTTCTCCTAGGTGAGCCTTTGTTCTCCCGGTTGACGATGTACCTGTGAGACCCCTTGGGTTATTTAGCCCTGTATCTTTGTTATTAATGCAAGCTATCGTTTCGAAAAAAAAAAAGGATTGAGTGGATCGGATGATTGAACCGCTCGATTCCTGTTTTATCTTAACTTGAGATAGAATAGTAAATTTTAAATGTACGATTGCGTGTTTTTAGTTTTAAATTGTTGCATTAGACTGCGCCGTTCTTGACAAACTTTTTTTTTTTAAATCAATAGTTTGTCAATGTATATAAAAGTAGTACAAATAGGTTAAATAGCCCGACATGTTCATATGGTTACGGTTCACGGTTATGAACCGTTGGTTTACGGTTTCAATTTTTTGAGATTAAATTTTTAATAATGTTAAATAATTTCATTCCAACCAACAAATTTAAAAAAAAAAAAGTGCATTACTATAAAAAGAAAACACGATAATTGCTCAAATAGTTTAGCAACTAAAAATATTCCGGATGTTAATTGCTAGAAAAGTATTCCAACTACTTTTTCATTTGTACTTTTTCATTTGTATAATGCATTCGCCCAAAATTGTACGTGAAGAATATTTTTAAAAATGCGCAATTGTAACAACAAGACCAAAATAATTGTAGAATATAGCACCGAATAATTCTTCGATAGTTTTTCAAAATTACGTAAAATTTGTAACAAATAGTAAAATGAATAACAAGAATTGGAAATAAAGTGATATTATGCTTGGAAAACATACTAAAAAACACATAATGCTTCCTTGTATTCATATGAATTATTAAAAAATTATAAGTAGAATTTCAACATTTATTAAATTTAATAAACAATAAAAGATAAATCATAAAACTCAGACCCAAGTTTTAATTTTCATGTGGACCTCCGGTTATAACCAGCGGTTTACGGTTATAAAAATCGATAACCGTAACCGTTGATAACCTCCGGATGCTTCACCTCTTGCATAGGGATTTCTACCGGCTTTTCTTCGTACCTTAAATCTGGCTTAAATAGCTGATGAAGGAATTCACTTTCCAGTACGTGACTCGGGTTCGCGACGTATTTTCGCAACGTCAATATGTGGAATACATCGTGAACTTGTGATAGTGAAGCCGGCAATTCCAACTGATACGCGATTTCGCCGATTCTTTTGAGGACTCCAGAAGGGCTAATATATCTCGGTCTTAGTTTGCCTTTCCATCAGTATCATTTAATATTATAATAGTTCGAGAAAGTCGAGTTTTATATGGAACTTCTCATCTTGAGCTATAGCTGAAACCTTTTCGGCTTGCCTCTCTTTGGTGTTTAAAATCGAGCCCACTAAAGGCGAACACTAAACAAGCCGAGTTAATGTGCCTCATTAAGTAACACCCTAAGGTAGCACAGGAAAGAGGATCAAGTCTTATCACTTTCATCTATGATCACATTTTGGGTATGGACTAATCCCTGGGCCAACGATGAATAAGCCTCACTCACACCAACCTACGAAAGTAAGAGGATATCACCGGCAAGTCTTAGTCCCTTCCCTTGGATATCTATCAACATGTGATATACCATTCACCGTTGAACCGTTTAATGTCAATCATAGCATTATATAACATACGTCATTTTTCCTACTTGACTGAATGATACATAGTAGGCAAAAAACACGTTTATTTAATAAATGAGTCACGAGTTAACCTATTTCTATAAACAAATCATATAAACAAAATCAGAAGTCATTGTCGACACTAGGCAAAAAACTCGTTTATTTAATAATTACATAGTAGGGAAAAAAAAAAACGTTTATTTAATAAGTCGAATTAACCTATTTCTATAAACAAAATCATATAAATAAAATCAGAAGTCATTGCCGACACTAGGAAAAAATTTTTATAAATAGATTGCCCCGTACTCATCCGCCATATTATCCATCCATACACTTTTTTCTCCACAAACTTGAGAAAGAAAAGCTAAGTAAAACCATGATGAAGTCTTCAACAACTCTCCTCTTAAGCCTCTCTCTCCTCTTATTATTACACTACATCCCTTCTTCCAAAGCCTCCGACTTTCCGCCATGCAACGACCAAGACAAGGCGGTCCTTCTCAAAGTCAGAGACCACTTCGGCGGCCCATACGGCCGACTCTCCGATTGGGACAACGACACAAATTGCTGTTCCGAATGGAATTTCGTAGGTTGCAGCAGCAAAAGTGGAAAATCGTACGGATGCATAGACACGGTGACTTTTAGCCGTTCTTGGGGACTTGAGGGCACCATACCTTCGGACTTTGGCGATCTTCCTTACCTTAGCTTCTTCATTTTGGCCGACAACATAGGCGTTAAGGGTCCTATCCCCATGGCATTTGGTAATCTCAAAAGGCTCTATCACATCGAGCTCGACTCTAATGCCTTGAGTGGTCCGATTCCTAAGGAGCTCTTTAAGCTGAAGAACCTGTTATATATTTTAGTGTAAATTGGGACGTAAATTGTATCCGGGTTAGGTGGTGCGGAGTGCATGCTCGGAGAGCATTTTATGTCAGAACCCAATAACGAAGCGGGGGTCAAGGGGGCTGCGCCCCCTTGCAGGGTCCTAGGGGCAGCGCCCCTAGCGGGGTCTAGGGGCAGCGCCCCAGTGGCGGTCTCAAACAGACACCATCCTTGAAAGGATTATGTCTATTATGAATAGACATAACCGGTCGAAAATTGGGTTATAAATAAATGCAGAAACACTCGACAAAGGGACATTGAATTCACGAATGAAATCAAGTATTCTCTAGTCTTATCCCGGGACGAAATATTGTCTTTGGAAAGTGATCTCCAAACGCGATTCTAGAGAATTATCCGGCCTTTATATCAACTCCTTTTTCTAACATTCAAAGACAATATTCGGTTGATTTTAGTGGCCGAAACATTGGGAGACATGGCTTCGAAAATCTGCAAATTGGATAAATTCGAGGGGGTGGATTTTCGTCGTTGGCAGAAGAAGATGCACTTCCTCCTGACGAACCTCAAGGTGGTTTACGTATTAAGCACGCCCATGCCCGAGCCTATCGAAGATGAAATGCTGGAGGCTGCCCGGAGGAGGAACAAGTGGGAGAACGACGACTACATCTGTCGCGGCCATATTCTGAATGCTATGTCGGATGCATTGTTCGACGTATATCAGAATTTTGACTCCGCAAAAGCCTTGTGGGATGATCTCGAAGCAAAGTACATGGCAGAGGATGCCTCGAGCAGGAAATTCCTGGTTAGTAATTTTAACAATTATAAAATGATCGATGCAAGACCGGTGATGGAGCAGTACAATGAACTACTTCGGATACTTGGCCGGTTCGCTCAACACCAACTGGTTATGGATGATGCGATAGCAGTTTCGAGTATAATCGATAAGTTGCCGCCATCGTGGAAAGATTTTAAGCACACGCTTAAACATAAAAAGGAGGAATTATCTCTGGTAGAATTGGGTAGTCGCGCATCGAGGAATCTCGTAGGGCGCAGGAAAATGACCAACCAAAGGGCAAAGCCATTGCTGGAACGTCGAGCGTTAATATGGTGGAGGAGCGTGCCAAATACAATAAGAAGCGCAAGGGTAATGGTAATAACCATGTAGCTTCCAACAGAAAGCCTAAAGCGGCTTGTTGGAAATGCGGCAAATCTGGTCATTTCAAAAAGGATTGCCGTGTTGGAAAAGTGGTGGTCAAACAAAGGACACCAACGGAGCAAGCACCTCGGGTGAAGGGTCTAAAAACCCTAACCCTAAACAAGGTCAGGATTTGAACATTTGTTATAATTATGGTATGCCTTATGTATCCTTTAGTCCTGAAGCATTTTATGTACAGGATGATGATGGAGAAGCATGGTGGATTGACTCGGGTGCCACAACTCATGCATGTAAAGATCGAGGCTGGTTTAAAGATTTTCGACCAGTTGAAGACGGATCTGCTTTACATATGGGCAACGAGTCAAGTGCTCCAATAGTTGGTGTAGGAAGTGTTATATTAGAATTTACTTTGGGAAAAACTATTACTTTATGTAATGTGCTGTTTGTACCTAAGTTGCGTAAGAATTTAGTGTCTGGTCCTGCTTGAACAAATGTGGTTACAAGCAGGTGTTTGAGTCAGACAAGTTTGTATTGACAAAATCCGGAAACTTTATCGGTTTTGGCTATTATAATAATGGAATGTTTATGTTGAATTTAAATAAAAAACACTCTTACAATAATTCCGCATTCATGGCATGTTCTAACGTTAACGATTCGGTGCTTTGGCATGCTAGACTAGGACATGTTCACTATAGACGGATTTATGAAATGTCAAAGGAAGGATTAATACCTCCTTTCGAAATTAATTCTGAAAAATGTAAGACTTGCATGCTGACTAAGATCACGAGGCAACCTTTTCATAAGGTAATGCGCTCCTCGAAAAAATTAGAACTTCTTATGTGATTTGCATGCTATTCCTTCATTAGGAAACAAAAAATATTTTGTTACGTTTATTGATGATGCATCAAGATTCTGTTACGTTTATTTATTGCATAGTAAAGATGAAGCATTAGATAAATTTGTGATTTATAAGAATGAAGTTGAGTTGCAACAAAATGCCATGATCAAGCGACTCAGAACAGATAGATGTGGTGAATACTTTAATCCAAGCTACTTTCAGTCGGTAGGGATTATTCACGAGACTACGGCTCCATATACACCACAACAAAATGGTGTATCTGAGAGAAAGAATAGAATCCTGAAAGAAATGGTAAATTCCATGTTATCGTACTCTGGATTGAGTGATGGATTCTGGGGTGAAGCTATGTTAACGGCTTGCTATTTGCTCAATAGGGGTTCCAAATAAAAGGAACAAATTGACTCCTTATGAACTTTGGTTTAAAAAGAAACCAATGTTAAACTATCTTCGAGTCTGGGGTTGTCGGGCTGTTGTAAAACTTCCCGAACACAAGAAGAAAAGTTTAGGTGAACGGGGTATAGATTGCATCTTTATTGGATATGCTGAGCATTCCAAGGCCTATAGGTTCTATGTAATCGAGCCTAATGATTCCATTTCGGTCAACTCCGTAATTGAATTGAGAGATGCTATATTTGATGAGAATCGTTTCTCAAGTATACCTAGACCTAAGGATGTGATTTCAATCACAAGTGGTAAGGAAGAAAGTTCGGACTTGACTAGTAATAAGTCACTTGAGCTTCGGAAAAGCAAAAGGAAAAGAAAACCGAACTCATATGGACCTGATTTTCAGTTATACTTAATAGAGGGTTCCAGGGATGAGGTTTCAACCCAATACCTATATTTCTTTAATGTTGAGGATGATCCAAAAACATTTGATGAAGCAATGAAGTCTCAGGATGTTGCTTTTTGGAAAGAAGCCATTAATGATGAAATGGACTCTATCGTAGGTAACAACACTTGGGTGTTATCAGATTTACCACCAGGTTGCAAACCTTTGGGTTGCAAGTGGATCTTCAAAAGAAAGATGAGAGTCGATGGAACAATTGAGAAATTCAAGGCGAGACTGGTCATTCAAGGTTTAAACAAAAACCGGGAATTGATTATTTTGACACGTATGCACCAGTAGCTCGTATCTCGACTATTAGATTGTTGATTGGTATGGCAGCTATTCACAATATTGTAATTCACCAAATGGATGTGAAAACTGCATTCTTGAATGGTGATTTAGATGAGGAAGTTTATATGAAACAACCTGAAGGCTATCATGCCGGGAAGTGAGCAAAAGGTGTGTAAACTTGTTAAGTCCTTGTATGGATTGAAACAAGCACCTAAGCAGTGGCATCAAAAGTTTGATGAAGTGGTCTTATCCAACAGTTACAATTTGAACCAAGCAGATAAGTGCGTATACAGCAAGTTTGACAACTCAGGTAATGGAGTAATCATCTGTCTGTACGTTGATGACATGCTGATCTTTGGCACAGATCAGAAACAAGTCGATATGACTAAAGAATTTTTGTCATCAAGATTCTCCATGAAAGATATGGGAGAGGCTGACGTTATCTTAGGTATTAGGATTAAACGTGAAAACAAAGGAATTTTGATCACACAATCTCATTATATCGAGAAGGTATTAAAGAAATTCAATTGTTTTGATTGTGCTCCCGTGAGGACGCCAATGGATACAAGTATGAAGTTGTTGCCTAATAAAGGTAATCCTGTTTCTCAGCTTGAGTATTCTAAGGTAATTGGATGCTTAATGTATGCCATGACAAGCACAAGGCCGGATATTGCGTATGCTGTAGGAAAACTTAGTAGGTTTACTAGTAATCCGAGCACACATCATTGGCAAACAATAAGGCGGGTACTTAAATACCTGAAGAAGACCATAAATTATAGTTTATATTACGTTGGCTCACCTTCGGTTCTAGAAGGATATTGTGATGCCAGTTGGATCTCGAATCCAGAAGACCATTCCTCGACAAGCGGATGGGTATTCTTGCTTGGAGGAGGTGCAATTTCGTGGGCTTCTAAAAAGCAAACTTGTATCACGAATTCGACGATGGAATCTGAGTTTGTTCCCTAGCGGCAGCTAGTATAGAAGCAGAATGGCTGAAAAATTTAGTCTATGAGATTCCGTTGTGGCCTAAACCCATATCACCTATCTCAATCCATTGTGATAGCTCTGCCACAAAGCGTATAGTCACATGTACAATGGAAAGTCAAGACACTTAGGTGTTAGACGCAGCATGGTTCGTGAATTAATCACGAATGGGGTGATATCAGTTGACTATGTTAGATCGCAACAAAATTTAGCGGACCACTTGACGAAGGGGTTAGCGAGAGATTTGGTTAACAAATCTGCAATAGGGATGGGATTAAAGTCCACATAAGTTCTAATGGTAAGTTACCCAATTCCCCTCTGATTTTGAAAGTTAGAGCATGAATTCAATGTGAAAAGCTTACACTTAGAATTTGGAGCACATAACATATTGCATATCATCCCGAGATATGTGCTCGGATCTGCATGACAGTAGGTTGAATTAAAATCTTAATAGCCTTTTTGAAAAAGTGCAGGTGCAGATGCACGAAGAAAGAGGCTACCTATGTGAATGTGAAGTTTTGCCGCTTCAAGAAAACGCTGGACTTAGTTTTCATACATTCATGAATGGATATGGACGCAGGGCTTATAATAGTGTCAGGTTTAGTTTGTGTATTCTGAATGCTTGTGTGTGCATTATCTTCATGTATTCAGATGGGTCGAAGGGTTCAATTCACAGAACACCCTATCTTCTCGAGTATTTGGAATGTATAGTGTACTAAGACGGAAATTCACTTTAATGATATTTTCGTTTACGCATAAGTATTGTTCTTGTGTTGTTTGTCTTAAAGGAATTGCACTAAAATGGTGGAGGATTGTTATATATTTTAGTGTAAATTGGGACGTAAATTGTATCCGGGTTAGGTGGTGCGGAGTGCACGCTCGGAGAGCATTTTATGTCAGAACCCAATAACGAAGCGGGGGTCAAGGGGGCTGCGCCCCCTTGCAGGGTCCTAGGGGCAGTGCCCCTAGCGGGGTCTAGGGGCAGCGCCCCAGTGGCGGTCTCAAACAGACACCATCCTTGAAAGGATTATGTCTATTATGAATAGACATAACCGGTCGAAAATTGGGTTATAAATAAATGCAGAAACACTCGACAAAGGGACATTGAATTCACGAATGAAATAACAAGTTTTCTCTAGTCTTATCCCGGGACGAAATATTGTCTTTGGAAAGTGATCTCCAAACGCGATTCTAGAGAATTATCCGGCCTTTATATCAACTCCTTTTGCTAACAGAACCTTCAAGAAGTTGATCTGTCTAACAATAAGTTGTCAGGAGAAATTCCAGCGCTGTCTTCGTCTTCGTTGGGAAAGCTTACCCAGTTCAACGTTTCGTATAATCAGCTTTGTGGGTCGATTCCTTCTGGGCTGAGCAAGTTCGGGAAGGCGAGCTTTGATCACAATAAGTGCCTCTGTGGTCCGCCTTTGGCTCCTTGCAACATGCAAGTAATTTAATAATAAAATTGATGTGGGGCTCTCCCACAGCAAAGAAATTTAATATGGTTCGGGAAATCTATATAGCCGGTAGGTTAAGTGTAAAGCTGTAGGTGGTGCGTTGGGTGCTTAAGGGACGTAAAAAGGGACGTAAATGAAAAAGGCACAAGATAGACGTGGTTCGGACCTTGTAAAGTCCTACGTCCACGGCGCTCCAAAAAGTACTTCTTTCACTATTCTGGACAGATTACACACTCAGATCGCTCATTTCTCTCTAAAATATGCTAAGTACTGACTAGAAATATTTTATGTGATAAAGCGAGAGAATTATGAACTGTTCTTCGTATTTTTTATGATGATGATGTGAAAATCGCCAAGTGATGCTTTTATAGGAGCTCCACGAGGCTAGGAGAAGCTACATCCCGGATTTCCTGCGGAATGACTGCCTGGTACTATGTACAGTGATGGACAGCTTTGTCAGGACAGTTTTTTCAAAGTAGTCACATCCTGAGTAGCAGCTACAGTGGCGCAGCCCAGTCTTCTTTGGACACGTGTTTTCCCGCTTCTTTCCTCCTTTGTACAGCCTTTTCATCAATTAATGCACCCAGGAGACCCCGTTTTATCCAGGGGTCACTAGCCGTCCTTTGAGGTCTTCGGAGCTCCCAATGTATATTAAAATATCTTGTTTTATTGGGTCCTTTCTGTTGGGCTTATTTTCTTTTCTATTTTTTCAGTCCACCAAGTTTCTGGACCGTATCAACCACTCCCCTACTCTAATTTATTTTCGGGACAAAGTATATTAGAGTAAAAATAAGTAGGGAGGTGGGCTTACTTCCTGTCCCGTGAGCTCCCTTGTCTTATCGTTGTTTCTGGGGCGTCGTGCCCTCTTTTGGCGCTAAAAGGAAAGCCGTTGCTTCCTTGGGACCTGATGGTAAAACGAAAAAGAAAATGCTCCCTGCTTCTTCGGGAGGTGAAGCGGGGTCGTCCCGTCATGGACCTCAGGGGACTTCCAAGGAGGTTAGAAAGCGGGCTGGCAGGAGATGAAGAGGTGGCCGCTCTGCAGGCGCTTCCCTTCCTTCGTACTTCCTGGGAAATCTCAGAGCTCCCGAGAATACCAAGTTCTGGGTTCCTGCTGCGGAGAAACACATGGAAGTTCTGGCTCACGCCGACATCTCGGATCTCCCGAAAGCTCCCTTGGATCGCCTTGCTTCTTGATTTCTTTTCTTTCTCTTCTGTGATGTAGTGGACATCTTTTCCTATTTTTTCGAACTTTTAGGACTTGTGTTGCTTTTCCTGGGAGCTTAACTCCCCTTGGTGTTGTGTGTCTCTCGGGGGATATTTTTCCGTGTAATATATGCATCCCCTTTTCGGTATATCGTTTTTGCTGCCTGTGAGTCTCCGGCGACCTTCCTTATTTTGATGGGGACCTTCACTATTTATGTATTTATGTTTGTTTCCCAAACGTGGGTCTGAATATGGTCACAGCACCGGGGTGTTAAGGTCCATCATGAATTTTGAACGCGGTTATAGCGCCGACACGCTTAACGATTCGTAAGCCAAGTACGAATTTTTAGCACGGTTATAGCGCCGCCACGCTTAATCGATTCGTAAACTAAGTACGAATTTTTAGAGCATCCTGGTTTGCAAGGACCGTCGTCCTTGTCCTCAGGTGCTATTCAATGCTAGGCTCTCTCTGTCCTTAGCAAGTTCAGTATGGACTTTTAGGTCCTTGGAAATGTGGGGATCCCCGGTACCATTCATGTCGCAGGCTTACTGAGACCCTTTGATGTCCTGTACGCCGCAGCCCGTCGACGGCGGTATCTTGTACACCCTTACGGGCATCATCACACCGCAGATATATCATCTTTGGCGTCCTGTACACCGCAGGTCCGTCGACCTTTGGCATCATCACTTCGCAGATATATCATCTTTGACGTCCTGTACACCGGAGGTCCGTCGACCTTCGGCATCAACTATATTATTATATTAGGTGCACCTTTTATATATATAATAAAGTACTTATATTCCGACAAGGAGGTAAGCCTTGTTAAAACCTTGTCCAGGCAAAAACCTCTCTTGAGGTAAAATTCTGAAATAAGGAAAATGAGTACGTCCCTCCCTTAATACATAGTGATTTTACACATAAAACTTTTTCAAGTTAGATATGTTCCAGGGACGAGGCAAGGCTCTCCCTCGTTGTGTGTGACGACTTGCTTCTCTTCCTGTGTCTTAGCGATTCTAACTTAATGTACTTGTCTGCCCTCAGCAACAGCTCTTCGAATGATTGGGGAGGCTTCTTGGAAAGGGACGTAAAGAGGCCCCCATCTCGGAGCCCATTGACTAAAGCACTTACCTTGACAGATGGGGCTGCCGTTGGTACTTCAAGAGCTGCAATGTTGAACCGGCTTATATATGCACGGAGACCTTCGTTCTCCCCCTGCTTTACCTGGAACAGTGACATGTCAGATTTAGGTTGTTTTCGGGCGGTAGCAAATTGTGTTATGAACATGAGTTGGAACTCCTCGAAGGACTTGATAGATCCCGGAGCCAGTTGACTGAACCACTGTTGTGCAGCTCTGACCAGGGTGGTCAGGAACACCCTGCACTTGACCCCGTCGGAGAAATCATGGAGTAAGATTGTGTTTTCGAATCGTAGGACGTGCTCTTCTGGGTCCGTGGTTCCGTCATATTCATACGACAACTGCTTGAAGTTGGAGGAGACTTCTCCTACTAACAGCTCCTTCGCGACGGAGTTCCCGTTACGAGCCATTCTCCTAATCTTGGCTGCATGGTGCGGCTTCGCATCCCGTCCACGATCTGCTTGAGGTCCTCGAGCTGATTTCGTAGTTCCCTCTCTTTTTCCGCCCACGCATCCTCCTTTGCTTCCGGGCGGGGCTCGGCTCGCTTTCTCCTCCTGGAACTTCCAGCCTTCCTCGTGCTTTTGGGTGGTTCACTAGCGGAGCTAGTAGAGGTCCTTGTAGGTGTCATGGGATTCTTTTCTGACCCATCAGCATTGTCTTGCTCTTCTTCACCAACGCGGGCTTGCCTGTCCTGCCCTGGTCGTTCCTCAGTTCGCCTGGGAGCTCTAGGGAGTTCTCCGTCTCTTTGCAGCCCGCTCTCTGATTCTGACTGCCTTCTGTGGGTTCTCCAAGGCTCTGCGGGTGACTCCGGGGACTTCATTTCTGCTTCATTTTCCCTGGTTGCTTCTGTAAGCTGATCATCGACCTGTTCCGTTCTAGCTGGTGACTGAGCTTTCCGTTGCTGCCTTCGCTTCCTTCGTCTTTCAGCCAGCGTCGTGCTGATGGTGTTGCGCATCAGAAGGTCCAGCTGGGCAGCGGTTAGGGTGATCGGTGTCTCTGGAACAGATTCCGGGATGTGGGGCCGTTCCTGGCGGTTGACTTCTTCTGTTTCCGCAAATTGCGGGTCTACGTTCTTTCGTATCGGGGGGTCTTCTTCCATCAAATCTTTGCGCCTTTCGTTTTTAATCAGCAAGAAAGAGAAGAGAGAGTGGTGATTTTAAGCACAACTTCACACACTGTTTGCAAGGTCACTCACGCCTCCAACTCTGGATTTCCCACAAACGGCGCCATTTGATGTGGGGCTCTCCCACATCAAAGAATTTTAATATGGTTCGGGAAATCTATATAGCCGGTAGGTTAAGTGTAAAGTTGTAGGTGGTGCGTTGGGTGCTTAAGGGACGTAAAAAGGGACGTAAATGAAAAAGGCACAAGATATACGTGGTTCGGACCTTGTAAAGTCCTACGTCCACGGCGCTCCAAAAAGTACTTCTTTCACTATTCTGGACAGATTACACACTCAGATCGCTCATTTCTCTCTAAAATATGCTAAGTACTGACTAGAAATATTTTATGTGATAAAGCGAGAGAATTATGAACTGTTCTTCGGATTTTTTATGATGATGCTGTGAAAATCGCCAAGTGATGCTTTTATAGGAGCTGCACGAGGCTAGGAGAAGCTACATCCCGGATTTCCTGCGGAATGACTGCCTGGTACTATGTACAGTGATGGACAGCTTTGTCAGGACAGCTTTTTCACAGTAGTCACATCCTGAGAAGCAGCTACAGTGGCGCAGCCCAGTCTTCTTTGGACACGTGTTTTCCCGCTTCTTTCCTCCTTTGTACAGCCTTTTCATCAATTAATGCACCCAAGAGACCCCGTTTTATCCAGGGTCACTAGCCGTCCTTTGAGGTCTTCGGAGCTCCCAATGTATATTAAAATATCTTGTTTTATTGGGTCTTTTCTGTTGGACTTATTTTCTTTTCTATTTTTTCAGCCCATCTAGTTTCTGGACCGTATCAAAAATGTATTTGTTGTATGGGGTGATTATGATGATGATGAGTCTCATGATGAAATAAAATAAATAAAACGCATGGAATATTGTTGAACGTGATGTTTGTTCAATTATTGGATGCGCATTTCAAGAAAAATTAAAGCAAGTTGCTTTCTTTCCTTGTGAGACCGATTGCAAAAAAGACACTGCCTAAAAGAAGTGAAACAGTTCATGAAGAACTTTTTTTTTTCGAAACGATAGATTGTATTAATAACACACATACAGAGCTGAATAGCCCAAGGGGTCTCACCGGTACATCGTCAACCGGGAGAACAAAGGCTCACAAAAGAGCACGACACAACCCCACAAGGGAAGAAACCCTCCCACATGGGGAGAAAAAAGTCCAGAAAGGGACAAAAATCGACAGAAAACAAA
>JAPQWV010004993.1:0-24000 GCA_027422505.1 Craterostigma plantagineum
CTGACAGACGACAAAAAATGGAACGAGATGGACGGGAGCGCTGTCGCAAATCTTCATCTGGCACTAGCAGATGAAATATTGTCCAGCGTCGAAGAAAAGAAAACGGCAAAGGAGATTTGGGACCACCTAACCAATCTATACGAGCCGACGTCGTTACACAACAAAATTTTCTTGAAGAGAAAATTGTTCACCTTGAGAATGTCTGAATCTACTTCGGTGACGGAGCATCTCAACGTCTTGAATACTCTATTTTCCCAGCTAACGTCGTTGGGGTATAAAACGGAGGATAAAGAACGTGCGGAAATTCTACTTCAAAGTCTGCATGATTCGTATGATCAACTCATCATCAACTTGACGAACAACGCGAAGGTTCTGGTCTTCAATAGCATCGCGGCTGCTATCCTCGAAGAAGAAAATCGGCGAAAGAACAAGGAGGACCAGCAAGCAAGCTCTCAACAGATCGAAGCTTTGACGGTGATGAGAGGGAGATCAACGGAACGTGGTTCAAGTGGGAGTCACACTCAAGGCAGGGGAAAATCAAGAAGTAAGAAGAAGGATATGAAATGCTACCACTGTGGAAAGAAGGGTCACCTGAAGAAGGATTGTTGGAGCCTGAAGAATTCCAATCCTCAAGGAAATCTGGCAAACGCGCCAGGTGGAGACGTATTGTGTAGCGAAGCAGCTATCTCAACGGAGAGCAGGAAGTCGTACGATGAAATATGGCTTCTTGACTCGGGCGCAACTTATCATATGACCTCTCGAAGAGACTGGTTCAACCACTACGAACCTATCGTAGGAGGATCTGTGTACAGTTGCGAAGATAATGCCTTAAAGATCGTAGGTGTTGGAACCGTGAGGTTGAAGTTGCACGACGGTACAGTTCGCACTATTCAAGGAGTGCGGCACGTGGAAGGTCTCAAGAAGAATTTATTATCTGTGGGACAGCTCGATAATCTTGGCTGTGAAATCAAAGTTCGGGGAGGAATAATGAAAATATTCCGGGGAGCACTTGTAGTCATGAAAGGTGAAAAGGCTGCTGCAAATTTGTATATGCTGTTGGGAGAGACGGTGCAAGAAGGCGAAGCGTCTGTGGCTTCGGAAAATTCAATCGAAAGATCTACAATGCTATGGCATCAGAAGCTCGGGCATATGTCGGAACAAGGAATGAAAATTCTTGCGGACCAGAATCTACTTCCGGGTCTCACGAAGGTGTCACTACCGTTCTGTGAGCATTGCGTAGCAAACAAGCAGCATCGGCTACAATTCAACACATCGAATTCTAGAAGCAACAATATTCTAGAGTTGGTTCACTCTGATGTATGGCAGTCACCGATTTCATCCCGAGGAGGAGGGAAGTATTTCGTGTCATTCATTGACGACTACTCCCGGAGATGTTGGGTGTATATCATCAAGAGTAAGGGGGATGTTTTTGCAATCTTCAAGAATTTCAAGGCTCGGGTCGAACTTGATACAGGAAAGAAGATCAAGTGTTTGAGGACGGATAATGGAGGAGAATATACTGGCAGGGAATTTGATAGCTTTTGCAAAAGAGAAGGCATCAAAAGGCACTTCACTACGGCGTATACTCCACAACAAAATGGAGCGGCGGAGCGGATGAACAGGACTCTGTTAGAGAGAACAAGAGCCATATTGGGAGCTGCAGGTCTGGATAAATCATACTGGGCAGAAGCAGTCAACACCGCCTGCTACGTGATCAATTGATCGCCGTCAACGGCAATTGATCAGAAGACGCCGATGGAGATGTGGACCGGAAAGCCAGCGGATTATTCCAAACTCCATGTATTTGGAAGTCCTGTGTACGTGATGTACAACGCCCAAGAAACTACGAAGCTGGATCCGAAGTCCAGAAAGTGTTTGTTCTTGGGGTATGCTGATGGTGTGAAGGGGTATCGCCTGTGGGATCCCACTGCCCACAAGGTTGTCATCAGCAGGGAGGTTATCTTCTTAGAAGATAAACTAATTGAAGAAAATGATAGCACTACAAAGGAAAGCCTAGAAACCACGACGATTCAGGTGGAAGGGAAGTCTATCGAACAAGATTCTTCTGAAACAGCACCGGAGCACGAGGAAGGGCCAAACGAATCTTCAGAGCCAGAAGTTAGAAGGGGCACACGCAAAAGAGCTGTACCATCCTGGCATGAAGATTACGATATGGACAGCAACGTTGCATATTGTCTTCTAACCGATGACGGAGAGCCATCAACTCTTCAAGAAGCACTGAACAGTTCAGATGCAGATCAGTGGTTGGCGGCAATGCAAGAAGAAATGGAAGCTCTACAGAAAAATAAGACTTGGGAGCTGGTGCCACTACCGGACGGCAGAAAGGCAATCGGCAATAAATGGGTCTTTAAGATCAAGCGGAACAGCGATGATCAAGTAGAGCGATTTCGTGCACGACTGGTGGTTAAAGGCTACGCTCAGAAAGAAGGCATTGACTTCAATGAGATATTCTCACCTGTGGTTCGATTGACAACTGTTCAGGTACTTCTAGCGATGTGTGCTACATTCGACCTACATCTAGAGCAACTAGATGTGAAGACGGCTTTTCTTCATGGAGATCTTGAAGAAGAGATTTATATGCTCCAGCCGGAAGGTTTTGAAGACAAAGAAAAGCAGAACTTGGTTTGCAGGTTGAACAAATCTCTATACGGTCTCAAACAGGCGCCGAGGTGTTGGTATAAGAGATTTGATTCCTTCATCATGAGCCTTGGATACAACAGATTAAATGCAGACCCTTGTGCATATTTCAAGAGGTTTGGTGAAAATGATTTTATCATATTACTGTTGTATGTTGACGACATGTTGGTAGCAGGCCCCAACAAAGATCGTGTTGAAGAACTCAAGGCACAGTTGGCTAGGGAATTTGAAATGAAGGACTTGGGACCAGCAAACAAGATTCTAGGGATGCAAATTTACCGAGACAGAAATAACAAGAAGATTTGGCTTTCGCAGAAGAATTATCTGAGGAAGGTCTTGCGACGCTTCAATATGCAAGATTGTAAGCCAATTTCTACCCCACTTCTTGTTAATTTCAAATTATCCTCAAGTATGAGTCCTAGCAGTGAAGAAGGGAGGATGGAGATGTCTCGAGTGCCGTATGCATCAGCGGTGGGAAGTCTTATGTTCGCGATGATTTGTACACGGCCAGACATTGCCCATGCAGTGGGAGTAGTGAGTCGGTACATGGCGAATCCGGGCAAAGAGCATTGGAGCGCGGTGAAGAGGATCCTACGATATATCAAAGGAACCTCAGATGTTGCATTATGTTACGGAGAAGCAGACTTTACTGTTAGAGGATATGTTAACTCTGATTATGCAGGTGATCTTGACAAAAGCAAATCTACCACGGGTTATGTGTTCACTCTTACTGGCGGAGCCGTAAGCTGGGTATCGAAGCTTCAGTCCGTTGTCGCAACGTCAACAACTGAAGCTGAATATGTTGCAGCTACGCAGGCAAGTAAAGAGGCGGTATGATTGAAAATGATCATGGAGGAACTCGGGCACGGACAGGAGAATATTCCTCTGTTCTGTGACAGTCAGAGTGCCTTGCATCTCGCAAGGAATCCAGCTTTTCATTCCAGGTCAAAGCACATACGAGTCCAGTATCACTTCGTTCGTGAGAAAGTGGAAGAGGGCACGGTAGATATGTTAAAGATTCATACGAACGATAACCTAGCAGATTTCTTGACGAAGGCGGTCAACACTGACAAGTTTGTTTGGTGTCGTTCCTCGAGTGGCCTAGCAGAGACGTAAGCAACATGAATGGCAAGGGAGAAAGAATGGTGTGAAGATCCGATTGATTCTCAATCAAATCTTCAAGTGGGAGATTGTCAGAGTTGTCGGCTTACAAAAGGAATTCCAAAATGAATTCTTCTCCTTATCATTTGCCCCGTAGTCAAAGGGATGGCTTGCTTATTTATTCTATTGTTCACATTATTAAATGAGGTAATTGCTTACCTCATTTGCTCAAGATCGCATGCCTATAAATAGGCTACGAAGGAGCAGATGAAAATAATCCCACACAGATAGAGAAAATACGTGAGAGAGAAATAAATAAATAGAGAGTTTGTCGGTATTTTTCTCCGACTATAAAGAGAGAGGTTGAGGGTGTTCTCCTTTATAGATTGAGAGGTTGTAACTCCTATATTATTCCTCTATAGTGGATTCTTCTTCCTTGCCCGTGGTTTTTACCCCGATTTGTTTGGGGGTTTTCCACGTTAAATCCGGTGTCCACATTGTATCTTTAGTTGTTCAAATATAAGCCGCAGTATTACTCGACCGGGTCCGCTGCCAAGCCAACAGGTAACAGTCCCCAAGCCGAGGGACTTCACATATGTTTGTCTTCGCATACTTATCGAACCAAATTCGTCAAATAGCAATATATTAAATGACATTAAAAAATATTCGTTGGATTAGCTCTCATTAATTAGTGATTAACCACCTCATCATCTCTACAAATTAGTCTTCTTAATTATTACCCAAACCCTCGCTACTACGTGTGTGAAAATCTTCTAGAGAAGTCAAAATGAAATACTAAGAGCCGAAGAATGAATTGAATTGAATTGAATTGAATTGAACTGAATTGAATTGAATCTCTCTCACTCAAATATATTAAACAAACATATCAATCACGCGCTCTAAAAAATTCAGTAAGACAGGCAACAGCTTACGACGACTCTCTTTACTGTCTTCGTTCTTAACGAGGTGAGTTGCTTCGTTCGCTCTCAACTCAAAGACCTCTGCTGCCGACTCGCATAAATCAAAGACTCGTTTTTAATATTATTTTTTGTTCTTGGCATTGTGTGTGCGGAGATACGTGTGCTTATTTAAAAGCCCTATTGGCCGAAGAAGTAGAAGGAATCTGAGCTGTTTTTGAAAATTTTGCCATTTGGAATTTTATTTCTTTAGCGATGGCTGAAGATATTTGTGTCTTCACCAAGGTGAGCTCATCTTTTCCAACTGTACTTTGTTGTCTTTCTTTGTTTCTATTTAGTATCTGGCTACTATCATTACTACTACCTCTGTGAGTCGTTTTTCCCGTGATCGAGTTCTTTTGAGGCTTACTGCTTATATATGAGTCAAATAATCTGAAACGTGACTCTGTATTTTGCCCATTTCTTCCTCTAAAAGCTTGATTTTATGTTTTAAATGTGAAACATTTTGCTGGGCTGCTGTGAATTTAGGGATAAATGCTTTTCCTTACATGGATATTTTGGGGCAACAGAGTACATGATTATAGTATTAGGATTTTGTTTCTGAAGCAGGAAAATAAAATGTAAATTTGCTGCTCCTCTTACATCCTCCTCTTAACTTTGTTGTATTTCCATCTTAGCTGTTGTTGGGCTATCAATTATTTGCTTGTTTTCCTTCTCATTACATAACTTGATTAGTTGCCATCCTTTTGTCACATAATTAATAGGATAGATTGATTATAAAACCTCCCAAGAAATCGCCAGCTCCGTTGAGAAAATTAGTCTTAGTATTCTCTATGGTCTGCGGCTTTTACATCTGTTCGATCTGCCTAAAGCAAACTAGCGAACAGAATGTTAATGGCGAAAGTTTCTTGAACATCGAAGTTAATTACACTCAGCACTGCAACAGCAGAATCATTACAGATAAGTCCCGAGCACCATACTTACACTACCCAATGCCCGTCACTTTTCACAGGTAAACGAGAAAACGAAATCCCCCACTTTTCGACATTTCTTGAAAGGATTAAAAATTGAATCTCTTTTTCTTATTTTGTATGCAAAGGGCTGAATGCGCTTGTAACCCTATACTGCCCTTCACCATCGTGTCTATGCAAAGGTCTGGGAGTGGATGGTTCGGGACATTGCTGAATAGCCATACAAATGTGAGCTCTAACGGAGAGATTTTCTCTCCCAGAGAGAGGAGGGAGAGCGTTGGTTTGATCTTTTCTACCCTCGATAGGGTTTACAATTTGGATATTCGACGAGCGCTTCCAAGAAGGAGTGGTCTGCTGCAGTTGGCTTCAAGTGGATGCTTAATCAGGTTTTATAAAGATTTTGGTTTTGCCATATATGTTAGAATTTGATTGATGAATTTCATTACATCATATGATCAATGTATGTATATTTCTGGGAAATTCAGGGATTGATGGAGCACCGCGGGGAAATTGCTGATTATCTGAACGACAAGGGCGTTTCTGTAATATTCCGTTTCGGAGGAATCTTCTACGTCGAATGGTTTCAGTACTTGCCAACTCTTACGATAGGCAGGCGAAGCTCTTGAATGGAACTCATAAGCCCCATGTTCACTCAAAGGAAGAGGTAATAAAACGCATCGTAAGTAAATTGAAAACACACACATACACAGAGTGAATTGTGTGCTTATAAACATAAATATCTGATCTTTTTTTTTTCAATATGTGGCTTTTGTGTAGGCTGATATCCTTCGAGATCTAAGCCAACGATCAATGCATCGTTTCTGATAACAGATCTAAAGCTCATGGAAAAGACCGTAAAAGATGTGTTGGAGTATTTTCACAGCACGAGGCACATCGTTCTCTATTACGAAGACCTTATACAGAATCGAACTGTAGGTCTTCTGTTCCAATATTTTTTTTTTCGTCCATCTCTATATAGGGCATTCGAAAATAACCCAGAAATGGACATTATAAAAATTGAACCTTTTTTCTATTACAGATATTATGGGATGTTCTAAACTTTCTGGGATTGCCTGAAATGAAGCTCACTAGTCGGCAAGTAAAGATACACAAAGGATCGGTAACGGAACATATCAAGAACTGGGAAGATGTGAATAGAACCCTTACGGGGACGAACTACGGGAGCTTTCTTTACTCTGATTACACTACCTAGAGGAAAAGGGGAAGACAAAAGATTAGATGTTTTTACTTAACTACGAGTAGTTCTGAGTTTTTGCAAGGAAATCCAGAAAAGAAGAAAGAACAAAAAGAAAAAAATTGGTTTCCTTTATGACGGCAATCGCCTTTTTTTTTCAAAAAAATTGTGTTCGGTCTAGCTTTGCAAGAAATTGTATAGCTTTCCTCTCTCTGTCTTGTATAGACATTTAGGGTGTGTTTGGTTTAAGAAAATTTGTGAGGAAAGGAAAAGAAATGAAAAATTTAATCCGTTTTTTTTTTTTTTTGTGTGTGTGTTCGGCTGATTAGTGAAATAGGTGGCGAAAGAAAGAAAACCTAAGTGAATTTTAAAGCAAAGCCATGGAGAACCATTTTTCTAACCATTTGGTGAGGAAAATCAAGTGAAAGTTGTTTTCTCTCTGATTTTCTTTTCCT
Source organism: Craterostigma plantagineum (assembly GCA_027422505.1). Lineage (NCBI taxonomy): Eukaryota > Viridiplantae > Streptophyta > Magnoliopsida > Lamiales > Linderniaceae > Craterostigma > Craterostigma plantagineum. Next base: position 7,298 of record JAPQWV010004993.1, read on the forward strand.
CGTCGTTTTCCAAACACATCCTTAGCGAGACAAATCGTTTTCATGGTATTAGTTATACTATATTCTCGAAATTGTTTCTCAGGATACATGAAATTCGATTTATATGTGCCACTTGCTGATAGAAGGACTGAGCTAACTCATCTGAAATGCAAATTATAATTTTGATCCTAATATAGGACCTGACATATAAGATCGCCCGGCCCATTATTAGCTCATCAAATTGAGACTACATCGCTATGTAATTCTCGAATGAGTTTGTAATGAAAATGCTAAAGATCCACGATGCTATTTACTGAATCGTATAGCTACGAACTGACCGCTTAGACCATCTCCAATCAAAAACACATTCTCAACTCAAACTCATTCTTAAGTTCAAGGCAGTAATTTTTTTCCATCCAACAAACCAATTTTCAAAATCTAAGATCATTATTTTCTCTCTCTAACCTCTTCTCTCCCTTCCCTCTAAAAACCAAAACCGTAACTCATCTTCTTCCTTCACCTCCAAGCCGCGACCCACCCATTCCCCCCCCCACCACCCACCACCCCTCCAACAAACACCCCACCCCTTCCGCCTTACCTCCTCCCCCCGCCTCCATTAACGGAGGTTGGGGGAGTTGCTTCTCCCGCTTCACCCGCCGCCGCCCACCACCTGCCCTCGCCGCCCGCCGCCACGCCCACCACCTGCCGTCGTCGCCGTCGAGCTTCGCTCCACCGCCTCCGCTCCACCTTCTCTCGCTGCCCGTCTCCGCCTCTGCCAGCTTCGCCCACCTCCGCCTCCGCCCGGTTCGCGCCCATCCTGACGCCCAGCTCGCCAAGGGCAGCCACCCCTCGTCACCCGTCGTCTGCCCGCCATTCGCTTGTCCCTCGTCGCCCACCGTCGCCACAGTCTTGAGTCTCCCCGTTGTGAGAGCTCGTCTCTACCGACCCTCGAGTCGGGAGTCTGTTTCTCCCTAGTGGAGCCCTCAGTCCGATGATATAAAACCCTGACGTCGAAGGCCAAGTGAAAGTGAAGAGTATCGTAGGTTAGCTTAATCGCTTTTTTGTTATAGGTTCTTTAGTTCTTGGTCGTCGATAATGTATTTTATTTCTGTCGGTTTTTTGTCCCTTGTGGACCCTTTTCTCCCCATGTGGGAGAGTTGTTCCCCTTGTGGGAGTGTATGTTGCTCCTAAGTGCGCCTTTGTTCTCTCGATGATGTACCGGTGAGACCCCTTGGGCTATTTAGCCATGTATCTTTTGTTATTAATGCAAGCTATCGTTTCGAAAAAAAAATCAAAAGACCATTATTGTAATTTTTTCTTGTACCGCTTTTTAAATATTCCCTATGCACTTTTCAAATTTACAAATTAGATCACTATTATTTTAAATTCGATTGAAAAAAATAATTATTAATAACATGAGTCCTCTTATATATTTTATTTATTTTTGTATGAGTACTTTAATAATTAAACTAAAAGGATATAAATTGTAGTTTTTAAGACATCAAACGTGACACGCTCGAATACTAGCAAGTATACTAGGTCGTGCAAGTAGTATAAAATGGACAAGTCCAAGTATCGATCCACGAGGACAGCTCAATTAATTTAAGATATTATTCTGAAATTTAATTTAGACTAAAACGAGTTTTTTATATTTTTGTGGATTTAATAAAATAAAATGCTGATAAAAAATAACATAATTAAACAAGGAAGAAAATGGATAAATCAACGACGGATGCGGTCAAGGCACATGCTCGGCACAAAATATTCCGACGTATTTATACGACTGATTTTTATCTAAACAATATAAATCTAGTTAAGGTAGAAATTCCTAAAATAATCGTTATCCGTTTGTCCCGCAATAGCGATCCTATGCGAAAATGAACCAATCAACGATATTTCTATATGACTGTCGTTACTCCGCACGCATTCGGCTTTATGAATTTCCCCGAGTTTAGACGCTTTCGGTGCCTAAAATCTCGGAAAGCACATGGACGAAACCGAATTCCATTTCTGGTCGGTTTTACGTCGTGGTACACGTTATCTATTGTTCTAACCGGTCTAATCACTTTCTCCGTCTCATAACCAATCAAATATCGTGCACATGTTGATCAGACATACGCAAGCATTAAACACAGTTAACGAATACGTAACTTAAATCATATAATTAAATAAAATATCAATAGCACTAACAAGCAATAATAGTTCGGCCTAACACACGCTTAACCACATAACGACTTACGCTAACATATTAATTAGCGAAAACAACGAAGGTTTAAACAAGCACATAGGTAAAACAACACAGTAAAAGGAAAGATATAAAATTACGCCCCTCACAGTACTTTCGTCGAACGGGTGGTGGGCGACTAAGAAACGCCTTAGACCCTTGGCTCGTGTCTCGCCTCCCTAGCTTCATTACCAGCCTCCTCGTAAGTGTGTAAGGTTGCTCGCTGCCCCTCCGTAGAGAGTAAGGTGTGAGCGTTTCAGCCCTTCTTGCTCTTCGTTCGTATGGCCTAAGCTCCGTTCGTGTGTTCGATGATATGAGTGGGTGAGAGTTGCCTTTGATGGATGTTCTAAGTTTGTGGATTTGACTTTATTTCGTGAGCTGCTCGCTTAAAAAGGAAGGTTACGCGTGATAGTGAGAGCTGTGTTTTGTGGCTCGTTAGATCTTTGCCTGATCTGCCAAATTCTTTTACTAAGTGGCCTTTGAGCATGAGCTCCTTGCTCTCCTCCCTCATGTACTAAATCGCTTTTCCCGTCTATACTCTATAGCACAAAATACGACTCAAACAATGGAGACTCATACTACTATAAAAACAACTCAAAATATAACTAAGAACTCAAGAAAATAATTCTAAAAAAAATCTATTGTAACTTTTTTTTTTTCCAAAGACAATATATATTTTTTTTCTCTCCTTTTTTTTTCTCTTTTTTCAAAATATTTTTTTTCTTCTTTCTTTCTCAATCTCTCTTTTTTTCTGTTCGATTTTTTTTTCTTCAAATAAATAAAATAACGCAACCACATATAACATGTCCTAATCGTCTTTCCTCTAAATTAATAGACCCAATACTATAAAGCGATTTGTAAGCTAACATGCTGAGAATGGCTCGAGGATGAAGGATAAAATAATGGGATAACGTGGCTAAATATCGTGGCTCCAAATCAATAAATAAGGCTAATAAAGCTCAAAGGGGCTGACTAATTTGATAACTATGTCGGATGCAGAGATATTTAGGCCAGTGACACATCCTAAGTGCCTTTATCATTTTCGTACACAAAAATCAACAGTGATATTGACATGCATAACAAAGCAAGTTCGAAAATATCCAGACCATGCGTGACACTCATGAAAAACACATCGAGCAAGTATTGTGTTGCTCTAATTTTTTTTCGGCTCAAAACTCACAATATTTTCTGGGTTAGTGTCTCATGATACGTACTATTTTTCTGAAGCAATTAATGTGATCTGATAATCATGCTAATATCAAAACACGTAACATGCAAGACTTTCACACACAATTAGCTAAATCCTATCTCGAAACCATAAAAATTTTAAAAATTTTCATCATCGACAGGAGATTCACTAGTGACGTTCAAATCAAAACCTTCATCAGTTTATACCAACTAATAAATCGAAGAGATCGAATCATATAAAATCTAGCATGTGTCACCCCACCCTCAAACTAATTATCACATTGTCCTCAATGTGTAGAAATTTAAAGCAAAGAGAGTTTAAGTGACACTGCCCTGAATAATGTGTAGATCGACATGGGGCGAGTCGTGAGAGGACTTCAGTTCCTTCATAGGATCGAGCTACGTCTGCAAATGAACCACCCCCAAACTGACTTTGAGCCTGCGAGGAAACATAACTAGACTGCACCGTGATTCGAATTGTGAAAATATATTCAAAAGCAAAACACACTTAAGAAACGATGCAATAGATATAAGATTTTATTATGAAAAAAATTGCGTAGATAGTACTTGGGTTGCCTCCCAAGAAGCGCTCCTTTTATAGTCGATAGCTCGACTCCTGTTCGTCTAGATGGTCCACGATTATGTATGTTCAGAAGAAGTACTGAACATTTTGATTTCAACTTTTTGGAGAGGAGTTTGATCTCGGAGTGATATAGCTTCATGTGGTTGCAGTCTTTAAACTCTCTCCATTGGTCGACTTTCGGATCCCAACTAACGTAAAAATCAACGATCACCGGCGTCTTAACAAATTCCTCCGTGACTATGCTCTTCGAGTGATCTGTTGAATTCATAGCCGCTCGTAGAAACGGATCAAAACTCTCAGGTTCCATCTTTCTCTTCTCCACAAAATTGTATGATGCAAATTCCTCGCTTTTTGTCGTTCGCTCAATATCTTGGTGAACTACGCAGTCAAAGACTTTAAAACTCTCGCACCACTCGATTTTGACAACAGCCTTGTCGGTTGGAAGCATATGCTCGGCAATTTTCTGATCAGTAGATGATTCGGGTTCTTCTTTCGACGTCGCATGACTAGGAATATCCACAAGGACTTCCGGAAGGCTCGGCTTTGTTGGAATGGAATCTACAGTAGCCTCTGCGGGTTGATCGGCTTTTTCTGGTTCGATCTCATCTTCATTTTCATTTAGTTCCAACATTGGTTCTCGTGAAGTTTCATAGCCCAGCTGAATGACTTCTGTGTCCTCTTTCGGATTTGTCTCTGTGTCGCTCGTGAGTGCAAAAACTGCATTCTTAAGTTCTTCCACTTGGAATGCCAAACTCTTCATCGTCGCTTCTAAACTGTTAGAGCTCGTATTGACAAAGCTGTTTGAATTCCGATATCGCTCTTCAGCTTGTCGACCCTGTTCAGCCAGTCTCTCGAGCTCTTTCTCCCAGGCGGCTTTCTCTTTTTGAGGCGATGAATTATCGTTAGCCGAAAAATAATATGAGCAGTCGCCTTCGTCTGAGTAGTGCATATCGTTACAACATGTTTGTGGATAATTTTGGTTGAATTGCGGTACATGGTCTGCAGAATATGATGCTCTCGTAGAATCTTCGTACCGATAATCCCAATATTTTGTATTGTCAGGTGCTTCATATTGATTATTCTCCCCTCGTCCAACGTACCATCCGAGAGGTTTATACTTGCATTGACTAGTTAGACGTGAACATCCACACCAGTCGCATTCTAGTTCATCATCAGACGTCTCGTAGGACTCGGGAGAATATCTTGAATATCGTTCCATCTGCAAAACACAAACGGGAAAGATGAGAGTATCACAATAATAATAATAATAACAACAATAATAATAAAAAAATAAATGAAGATGACGATAATGATGATAATAATCAAGATAAAATAAATATTTTATATAAATATATTCTTTTAAACTCTCTTTTTTTTTTTTTTGAAAATACTAATAAAAATAATAGAAATAAAAATATTTAAACTAAAATTCAGAATATATTTTAAAATTAATATTTCCGCTATCCCCGGCAACGGCGCCAAAAACTTGACACGCTCGAATACTAGCAAGTATACTATGTCGTGCAAGTAGTATAAAATGGACAAGTCCAAGTATCGACCACGACGCTCAATTAATTTAAGATATTATTCTGAAATTTAATTTAGACTAATACGAGTTTTTATATTTTTGTGGATTTAATAAAATAAAATGCTAATAAAAACTAACATAATTAAACAAGGAAGAAAATGGATAAATCAACGACGGATGCGGTCATGGCACATGCTCGGCACAAAATATTCCAACGTATTTATACGACTGATTTTTATCTAAACAATATAAATCTAGTTAAGGTAGAAATACCTAAAATAATCGCTATCCGTTTGTCCCGCAATAGCGATCCTATGCGAAAATGAACCAATCAACTATATTTCTATATGACTGTAGTTACTCCGCACGCATTCGGCTTTATGAATTTCCCCGAGTTTAGACGCTTTCGGTGCCTAAAATCTCGGAAAGCACACGGACGAAACCGAATTCCATTTCTGGTCGGTTTTACGTCGTGGTACACGTTACCTATTGTTCTAACCGGTCTAATCACTTTCTCCCATAAACCAATCAAATATCGTGCAGATGTTGATCAGACATACGCAAGCATTAAACACAGTTAACGAATACCAACTTAAATCATATAATTAAATAAAATATCAATAGCACTAACACGCAATAATAGTTCGGCCTAACACACGCTTAACCACATAACGACTTACGCTAACATATGAATTAGCGAAAACAACGAAGGTTTAAACAAGCACATAGGTAAAACAACACAGTAAATGGAAAGATATAAAATTACGCCCCTCACAGTACTTTCGTCGAACGGGTGGTGGGCGACTAAGAAACGCCTTAGACCCTTGGCTCGCGTCTCGCCTCCCTAGCTTCGTTACCAGCCTCCTCGTAAGTGTATAAGGTTGCTCGCTGCCCCTCCGTAGAGAGTAAGGTGTGAGCGTTTCAGCCCTTCTTGCTCTTCGTTCGTATGGCCTAAGCTCCGTTCGTGTGTTCTATGATATGAGTGGGTGAGAGTTGCCTTTGATGGATGTTCTACGTGTGTGGATTTGACTTTATTTCGTGAGCTGCTCGCTTAAAAAGGAAGGTTACGCGTGATAGTGAGAGCTGTGTTTTGTGGCTCGTTAGATCTTTGCCTGCTCTGCCAAATTCTTTTACTAAGTGGCCTTTGAGCATGAGCTCCTTGCTCTCCTCCCTCATGTACGTGAAGTATGCCTTTTTATAGGTCATAAAAAATAAAGTTGGTCAATTTCTCCATCTTGAACACCAAGGAACGGCAGCCAAAATAACAGATTTTTTTCTTCAAATAATTGCCTTGAGCCGTGTGTATCTTGGAGCTATATGCAACTTGGCTCTTGACTTTGTAGAATAATAATCTAAACACATAAAAATCCTCTTGAGGGTCCCTGCAATTTTGATAAATTTTGGCCAATTTCACTCTACGACTTTGATGTATGTAATATGCACTTAAATAACATATCCAAGAATAATTTAATATTTAATGACCAATATCACATGTTTATGGGGCATAAAATAACGAAAAATTATAACTTATCAACAACCCCCAAACTAGCTTTGATCGTCCCCGATCATAAAAGCGGAATAAACTTAAGCAAGTTAGGATTTTACGACGTCACTAAATGAATTCTCATGTTTGTTCTCAGAAAAGCAAAAGCACAATCGGTCGAAATCGTCATCAACTAATGTGTGATCCAGCTAAACACGAGACATGAAATGATTGTTCGCAATCATATCATAGCACAAAAATATTTCCAGAATCCTAACACGTATCACTAACAACTCTCGCAGGGGTCGCTCAATTCACTAAAAAAATGTTTAACGGGATCTGTATAAAAACGCTAAATGCACAACTAGAAAGATATTAATAGCTTGCAAGTATATCACATCATATTCACACAGTAGATATCGTGAACGAATCAAAAGGTCTTTATCAAGGTTGTAATGGGGCTCAGGGTAATAAGGGTGTGACATATGGGATGAGTGAGGTAATATGGTCAAGCATGTTAGTTACTAAATCGCTTTTCCCGTCTATACTCTATAGCACAAAATACGACTCAAACAATGGAGACTCATACTACTATAAAAACAACTCAAAATATAACTAAGAACTCAAGAAAATAATTCTAAAAAAAATCTATTGTAACTTTTTTTTTTCCAAAGACAATATATTTTTTTTCTCTCCTTTTTTTCTCTTTTTTCAAAATATTTTTTTTCTTCTTTTTTTTCTCAATCTCTCTTTCTGTTCGATTTTTTTCTTCAAATAAATAAAATAACGCAACCACATATAACATGTCCTAATCGTCTTTCCTCTAAATTAATAGACCCAATACTATAAAGCGATTTGTAAGCTAACATGCTGAGAATGGTTCGAGGATGAAGGATAAAATAATGGGATAACGTGGCTAAATATCGTGGCTCCAAATCAATAAATAAGGCTAATAAAGCTCAAAGGGGCTGACTAATTTGATAACTATGTCGGGTGCGGAGATATTTAGGCCAGTGACACATCCTAAGTGCCTTTATCATTTTCGTACACAAAAATCAACAGTGATATTGACATGCATAACAAAGCAAGTTCGAAAATATCCAGACCATGCGTGACACTCATGAAAAACACATCGAGCAAGTATTGTGTTGCTCTAATTTTTTTTCGGCTCAAAACTCACAATATTTTCTGGGTTAGCGTCTCATGATACGTACTATTTTTCTGAAGCAATTAATGTGATCTGATAATCATGCTAATATCAAAACACGTAACATGCAAGACTTCACACACAATTAGCTAAATCCTATCTCGAAACCATAAATTTTAAAAATTTTCATCATCGACAGGAGATTCACTAGTGACGTTCAAATCAAAACCTTCATCAGTTTATACCAACTAATAAATCGAAGAGATCGAATCATATAAAATCTAGCATGTGTCACCCCACCCCCAAACTAATTATCACATTGTCCTCAATGTGTAGAAATTAAAGCAAAGAGAGTTTAAGTGACACTGCCCGGAATAATGTGTAGATCGACATGGGGCGAGTCGTGAGAGGACTTCAGTTCCTTCATAGGATCGAGCTACGTCTGCAAATGAACCACCCCAAACTGACTTTGAGCCTGCGAGGAAACATAACTAGACTGCACCGTGATTCGAATTGTGAAAATATATTCAAAAGCAAAACACACTTAAGAAACGATGCAATAGATATAAGATTTTATTATGAAAAAAATTGCGTAGATAGTACTTGGGTTGCCTCCCAAGAAGCGCTCCTTTTATAGTCGATAGCTCGACTCCTGTTCGTCTAGACGGTCCAAGATTATGTATGTTCAGAAGAAGTACTGAACATTTTGATTTCAACTTTTTGGAGAGGAGTTTGATCTCGGAGTGATATAGCTTCATGTGGTTGCAGTCTTTAAACTCTCTCCATAGGTCGACTTTCGGATCCCAACTAACGTAAAAATCAACGATCACCGGCGTCTTAACAAATTCCTCCGTGACTATGCTCTTCGAGTGATCTGTTGAATTCATAGCCGCTCGTAGAAACGGATCAAAACTCTCAGGTTCCATCTTTCTCTTCTCCACAAAATTGTATGATGCAAATTCCTCGCTTTTTGTCGTTCGCTCAATATCTTGGTGAACTACGCAGTCAACGACTTTAAAACTCTCGCACCACTCGATTTTGACAACAGCCTTGTCGGTTGGAAGCATATGCTCGGCAATTTTCTGATCAGTAGATGATTCGGGTTCTTCTTTCGACGTCGCATGACTAGGAATATCCTCAAGGACTTCCGGAAGGCTCGGCTTTGTTGCAATGGAATCTACAGTAGCCTCTGCGGGTTGATCGGCTTTTTCTGGTTCGATCTCATCTTCATTTTCATTTAGTTCCAACATTGGTTCTCGTGAAGTTTCATAGCCCAGCTGAATGACTTCTGTGTCCTCTTTCGGATTTGTCTCTGTGTCGCTCGTGAGTGCAAAAACTGCATTCTTAAGTTCTTCCACTTGGAATGCCAAACTCTTCATCGTCGCTTCTAAACTGTTAGAGCTCGTATTGACAAAGCTGTTTGAATTCCGATATCGCTCTTCAGCTTGTCGACCCTGTTCAGCCAGTCTCTCGAGCTCTTTCTCCCAGGCGGCTTTCTCTTTTTGAGGCGATGAATTATCGTTAGCCGAAAAATAATATGAGCAGTCGCCTTCGTCTGAGTAGTGCATATCGTTACAACATGTTTGTGGATAATTTTGGTTGAATTGCGGTACATGGTCTGCAGAATATGATGCTCTGGTAGAATCTTCGTACCGATAATCCCAATATTTTGTATTGTCAGGTGCTTCATATTGATTATTCTCCCCTCGCCCGACGTACCATCCGAGAGGTTTATACTTGCATTGACTAGTTAGATGTGAACATCCACACCAGTCGCATTCTAGTTCATCATCAGACGTCTCGTAGGACTCGGGAGAATATCTTGAATATCGTTCCATCTGCAAAACACAAACGGGAAAGATGAGAGTATCACAGTAATAATAATAATAACAACAATAATAATAAAAAAAATAAATGATGATGACGATAATGATGATAATAATCAAGATAAAATAAATATTTTATATAAAGATATTTTTTTAAACTCTCTTTTTTTTTTTTGAAAATACTAATAAAAATAATAGAAATAAAAATATTTAAACTAAAATTCAGAATATATTTTAAAATTAATATTTCCGCTATCCCCGGCAACGGCGCCAAAAACTTGACACGCTCGAATACTAGCAAGTATATTAGGTCGTGCAAGTAGTATAAAATGGACAAGTCCAAGTATCGATCCACGAGGACAGCTCAATTAATTTAAGATATTATTCTGAAATTTAATTTAGACTAAAATGAGTTTTTATATTTTTGTGGATTTAATAAAATAAAATGCTAATAAAAAATAACATAATTAAACAAGGAAGAAAATGGATAAATCAACGACGGATGCGGTCAAGGCACATGCTCGGCACAAAATATTCCGACGTATTTATACGACTGATTTTTATCTAAACAATATAAATCTAGTTAAGGTAGAAATACCTAAAATAATCGCTATCCGTTTGTCCCGCAATAGCGATCCTATGCGAAAATGAACCAATCAACTATATTTCTATATGACTATAGTTACTCCGCACGCATTCGGCTTTTGTGAATTTCCCCGAGTTTAGACGCTTTCGGTGCCTAAAATCTCGGAAAGGCACACGGACGAAACCGAATTCCATTTCTGGTCGGTTTTACGTCGTGGTACACGTTATCTATTGTTCTAACCGGTCTAATCACTTTCTCCGTCTCATAAACCAATCAAATATTGTGCACATGTTGATCAGACATACGCAAGCATTAAACACAGTTAACGAATACGTAACTTAAATCATATAATTAAATAAAATATCAATAGCACTAACACGCAATAATAGTTCGGCCTAACACACGCTTAACCACATAACGACTTACGCTAACATATTAATTTAGCGAAAACAACGAAGGTTTAAACAAGCACATAGGTAAAACAACACAGTAAAAGGAAAGATATAAAATTACGCCCCTCACAGTACTTTCGTCGAACAGGGTGGTGGGCGACTAAGAAACGCCTTAGACCCTTGGCTCGTGTCTCGCCTCCCTAGCTTCATTACCAGCCTCCTCGTAAGTGTGTGTGTAACGTTGCTCGCTGCCCCTCCGTAGAGAGTAAGGTGTGAGCGTTTCAGCCCTTCTTGCTCTTCGTTCGTATGGCCTAAGCTCCGTTCGTGTGTTCGATGATATGAGTGGGTGAGAGTTGCCTTTGATGGATGTTCTACGTGTGTGGATTTGACTTTATTTCGTGAGCTGCTCGCTTAAAAAGGAAGGTTACGCGTGATAGTGAGAGCTGTGTTTTGTGGCTCGTTAGATCTTTGCCTGCTCTGCCAAATTCTTTTACTAAGTGGCCTTTGAGCATGAGCTCCTTGCTCTCCTCCCTCATGTACGTGAAGTATGCCTTTTTATAGGTCATAAAAAATAAAGTTGGTCAATTTCTCCATCTTGAGCACCAAGGAACGGCAGCCAAAAGAACAGATTTTTTTCTTCAAATAATTGCCTTGAGCCGTGTGTATCTTGGAGCTATATGCAACTTGGCTCTTGACTTTGTAGAATAATAATCTAAACACATAAAAATCCTCTTGAGGGTCCCTGCAATATTGATAAATTTTGGCCAATTTCACTCTACGACTTTGATGTATGTAATATGCACTTAAATAACATATCCAAGAATAATTTAATATTTAATGACCAATATCACATGTTTATGGGGCATAAAATAACGAAAAATCATAACTTATCAAAACGCGTATTTGGATCTGATTCCTAAACGCACGTTTACAACATAAGACAGAAGATGAAAACGCATTTTGAGTTCGCGTTGGTATACGGTTGGAGAACATTTAGTATTTATTATGAGTTTTTGGATATCGATTGGAGATGCTCTTAGCACGTCCACGACAAGTTTAAGTTCATGCCGTTTAAGTTTCAGCTGCCTTTTTTTTTTTGCTGTTTAAGGGCCTTATAAATATATGGATAAATATGTGAGTGTATTATTATTATTATTATTAATCATTCTAGGAAATGTATGTACAGTAGTCAGTAACCATTCTTACCTTAAAACTTTCCAAAATCTCTAGCATGCTGAATAAGAGAGAATCACTTACGAATTCATCACTTTGTAAAGGTTTGACTGATTAATGCAGACTGTTGATAATATTATTTAAGACCGAATAAAGGACACTAAAAGGCGAGAGAAGCTGCTAGAAATTGTGATTTAAATATTCAGATTAATAGTTTTGGTGATTGAGCCTAACTTAATAAGTATACCGGTTTGGCTTAGGAGAAACCGGATACTAAACTAGCAGTTCATAAGCGCTAAACAAGAAACCGGATCAAGACAGCAACGTAATGTATATTGAAGACTGGAAGAGCTGATACTTGAAGTGCCACGCTAGACAAGAAACTCAAACATCACTCAAGGTGCGGCAAGTTTAAGACTTTCTGAAGAACGAATTAATACAAAGCTGCCAGCCAGTCAAGTCGAAGCCTAGCCAAGCTTAATAAGGAAAATGCAGATGGCACATCACAACTGCAGAGAAGACCGGACAGCACGCATTTTGAGTAAAGAACATTTAATGTACTGTCTGGTGCTCAGAATCATCTCAGAACGGCTACAAGCTTACACTTCAAGTATATATAAGAAGGAAGCCAGTTGAAGATGGTAACGACACTCAATGAAGAAATTGCTACGAGAGAATTAGATCAAGCGTTTTAGCTCTTGTCTGAGAAAAAGAATATGTGTTGTCCTCACTACACGAAACCTGCTGGGTTAGTGGGTGAGTTTTTCTCAAGGGACTGTAAAAAGCTCTTGAAAGAGACGGATTGTAAAAAGCTGTCTAGCTGCTGTTGTCTAGGAGTTTAGTTAGCAAGTATAACCGGGGGGGTTTATACGTGTAAGTCTAGCTACGAAGGTTATACGACGCGGGTTGTATCGAAATCGAATTTTCTAGAATAGTCTTTCTTGCGGAAAAGGGGGAGACGTAAGAGATCTTTTTGGTTCCGAACTTAACAAACTGTTGTGCCTTTTGCAAACAGTCACACACACTGCACAGTACACAACTGGTTTACGTCAGTACTGACCGGTCACACATCCGTTAAGAACCGAAAATCAGCGAGTCACCAACATGCAAGCTGATCCTGACAGAAGCCTTATATATTTAATATGATCATTGATTCTTGCTTGATATTATATAAATAATGCATGTAAATCAAGCAGATGTAAGTAGTATGTGTATAAGTCACGGAGCATGTTATAAGAAATATATATTTATGCATCAATTTGTTCTTTTCATCTGCAATAGTCGATGGTAATTATTAGTGTAGTAGTTGCATCATGCAGGTTCAGTTCCCCCAGTCCAGGCAATTTAATTCTCTTATGATGTGTCATAGAATTATCGGTTTAACATTTCAGTACAATTATAAACTACACTTCAGAGCTTATATATAATACTTATAAAGGCGAATGGCAAAATGAACAGGGTTTCGTCGTAATCTATGAAGTTAGCGTAATGATTGCCTATATAGGTCTATAATTTTTCGCTATATAACGTACAAGTGAGTTACATGAAACGACGTCGTTTTGCACCTTTAATATTTCTAAAAACAAAAATAATATGCAAAAAGAAGAAATAAACGGTGTAGATCCCACGATGGCAGAGGACGAATGGACGATGAGGGCGTTTCACATTCACCACATCTCCAATGCACAATATATATTGTATTATATCACTGTTACATGTTTTAGCCCCCTACTACTTATTATATATTCATATTACAAAGCTTGATTAGTAAACAATAGCGAGTTTGTTTATAAAGTAGGTTAGTGCTCCCAAGAGATGTATATATAATTTGATTAATGTCGTTATCGTTTCAGAACTTATACGTTACATAACTAATAGCGGAGAAAAAATCGAGCTATTACCAAAATCCAAATCCTTCTTTGAAAATTAATAAATATTCCGATTTGTTTCTATATAAACTCATATAATATAAATAATATTACCTAATATGTGTAATCTATAGAAAATACTCATTTGAAAAAAAATTTACAAATCAGTACTTATGTCAGAAATTTTTACAGATAGATACCCGATTTACTGTTTGTACCAGTTTTCCCAGTCTTGTCGTACCTCTCTATGGTGTATTGCGTACCACATCACGAATTTATACGGTACCCTTACACTTTCTATATGGTACCTTAATTTATTATATATGGCGTACCATTTCTCATTGTATTACGTACCATAATACGTCGTTATATGGTACCTAAATGTGTTGTTTGGCGTACCTGCGGCGGATCAGGTACCTATGTGCAAAAAATTTATTCTACTAAGTACCTACATAATACTGACAGGGTACCGAATGACAAGTTTTAATGCAAATGAGTGTTTATGTGTAAAGACCCGTATAATTTTTTGTTTTCTTTATTTCCAGCTCGAGCTTAATATTTCATCCTGCTATAAGATTACAAGACGACAATACTAAACTACGTTATAATGTTGGGCTAACTTATTTGGCGTATAATGAATAATTTATGTACTTTTATTTAGGCCTTATAGCAACTCCAACCTGCAACATAAAAATAGAGTAATTTTACAAAATAATACAATTGCTCAATAATTTTTACTCCAACTCGTAAATTCTATTTTCTACACTAATTTTTATTTCAATCCATTAACTCTATTTGTACATTAAAAATAAAAGTCATTATTACTATCATAACTGATTTATCAAAGTTTATGTATAATGATTAGAAGTATTAATATTTATTAATTAAATAAATTACAAAATTAGCACAAATTATACTAAATTAATTATACTCAATAAATAAAAGATAATTAATATTATTTATGTTTAGTATTTTAAGAATGTTAGATAGTTTGAATATAATTAAAAAATGTTTTATAAATTAAATATAAATAAATAGAAACTACAACCTTATTTTTGTGCTGAAAAGGTGCGGTCATCTAGAGTTTATCTACTCATCAATACAATATTAATGTTTAACATAGAATATCATTGGAGTAGAAACGTACTCCATTTTTATGTTTTGCACAAAAATAAGGTATGGGGTGAAGATTGAAATGAAAGTGAAGGTGTTGTGGAAATTTTAACGTGCCAATTCCATACCAATGCTCACACAATATATTATATATGCCAATTTCTATGCAACTCAAACTTAGAAATGTACAAATAATCAAGGCATATATCGCAAAGGCGATTACTAAACGTTTTCTTTTTATTTCCAAATGGAAAACATTGACCTTATAAAGTTCATAATTTTTCTGATTTGTTGGTTTCCCCATAAAGTTCAATCTTATAAACCAAAATTTATAAGCACATGAGTTTGCACTTTAAAATTAATTGGTAATAAGGGGAGCAGAACAAAAGCTTATCTAAATTAGTGATAAAATATGTCAATAGAAAAAATATGGGCATTTATCGCCGCGCATATGCGCGGCTTCTATCGACTAGTATATCTATATATATATATATATATATATGTTCGATTTATTTTTGTCCCAAACGTATATCTTTTATTATAGTAAATACGTATGTGAAAAAAAAAAAGAATAGATCAAACAAAAGATAATATTAACAAATAACATTAACCTGATACGAGAAAGATATAATGCATGATACTTGTTTTTTATTTGCCTCTACATGATGATTGCGTCAGTATTGAACGTGAGTTTTTGTATTGAGCGTGTGTTGTGATAGATTTTATTGTCATTACTTTATTAATTACTATAATTGTAGCAAAAATATGATTAGTTGTTCTTAAATCTACAGACCAAATTAGAACAGAAATTGACTGTTTGCATCCCACCGTCACCTTTTATATCTATTACTATTCTAAAAGCGAGAATAAGGCCGGTTTATATACCATATTGACAGTCATTAATTGCTCTTAGCTTGTTGCATGGGATACTTGCATTCCCAGGTTGCAGGTAGTCTTTTTTATTTATGCTTTAAATTAGTGGGTTTTTCATATTTTTTCTATCACTTTAATTGGGCTTTTTTTAATCTTGATCCATATTATTTTATTTCGTTCAACAATTTTAAGACAAGCCGTCTACTTTGATGCATATGCTAAACACATTTAGGTATCGCAATCCCCAACAGTGCTTGAAAACCCCATATTTCTTCAGAAACACGAGATCAAACCCTTCGACGGAAACACATATTCTGACTTCAATTGAAACAAAATTACAAGTGACGAGATCTACTGAAATATACACTGCACGGTTAGGACTGGTGAACTGGAAAAAGAAATTATCAGTGGCTTTTGATATTGTTGTTACTGCTTGCTTAGAATGGGGATATAAAGTGTGATGTTTTAATTGTTGCATTTTTTGATAGAGAGTCAGACGACAAAAAATACACCTATTGGGTACCATTTCGAGCATGTTGCGGCGATCATGGTTAAAAGCTTATGCTCAGTTGTATTGTAACTGTTGTTTCTTGAGGTTGTGGGTTTGCTTGGAATCTGAAATTTACGGTAGTCACCCAAGACGTGACCTTTTTTTTTTTTGGAATTGTTATCCAATCTACTTCAACTCTTTGTAAAAACTCTTTGTGAGTTATGAAATTGTAAGAATTTTTCCATAACCT
>JAPQWV010004994.1:0-24000 GCA_027422505.1 Craterostigma plantagineum
ATTTATCGTCAAAGTTCCATTCTTTTCTATCACAAAAGACTTCCCCAATCCTTGTTCCACTTTATCAGCATCCTAGCTAGCTTTTGGTCTTTAAACTGTACTTCTTTAATTCGATATATCATAATAGGTCGAATTACAATCGAGGCACAGATAGCACCAATATCGTCTACTGTCATCTCCGTATTCATTTTCTTGAGATCAATTAAACTGGATAAAGAACATACTGATAAATAAGAGACGGTACCATGCGATTTCCGACTTAAGCATCAGCAACGACATTGACCTTTCCAGGATGGTATTCTACAGTATAATCGTAATCTTTCAGAAATTCAATCCACCGCCTCTGTCTCATATTCAGTTCCTTCTGGCTTAACAGATTAGACGTTTATGGTCGGTAAATATCTGAAATGTTGCGCCGTATAAGTAGTGTCGCCATATCTTTAGTGCGAATACTATCGCAACTAGCTCCAAATCATGAGTTGGGTAGGACGTCTCATATGGTTTTAACTGTCGAGATGCATATGCCACTACTTTCCCATGTTGCATTAGAACGCATCCTTTGATACGACGCATCGCTATAAATTACAAAACCCTCCGTTCCTAATGGAATGTCAGTACGGGACCTGTTGTTAATCGTTCCTTTAGTTCTTCGAAACTCCTTTGACATTCTTCAGTCCACTTAAATACAGCTCCTTTACGTAATAACTTCGTCATTGGAGCTGCTATTAGTGAGAAATTCTCTTCGAACCGTCGATAATATCCGGCCAATCCCAGAAAACTACGAACTTCTGCTACATTTGTAGGACTTTCCCATTTAATCACTGCTTCAATTTTGTTGGGATCGACTTGGATACCTTTGCCTGAAACTACGTGCCCCAGAATACCACTTGATCCAACCAAAACTCGCACTTTGAAAGTTTCGCATACAATTTCTTTTCTCGTAAGGTCTGAAGTACGATTCTCAATGTTGTTCGTGCTCTTCTTTTGACTAACAATATACCAGAATATCGTCAATGAAGACGATCACGAACTGATCTAAATAGGGTCGGAAGACATGGTTCATCAATGCCATAAAGACTGCAGGGGCATTAGTCAGTCCAAAGGGCATAACTAGGAATTCATAGTGCCCATACCTTGTTCTAAAGGCCGTCTTAGGAATATCACCATCCGCAATCTTCAATTGGTGGTATCCCAACCTTAAATCAATCCTTGAAAAAGACTCTAGAGCCTTGCAGTTGGTCAAACAAATCATCAATCCGAGACGGATATTTATTTTCACCGTTACCTTATTCAACTGCCGATAGTCGATGCACAATCTGAGCATCCCATCCTTCTTTTTGACGAAAAGAACAGAAGCTCCCCAGGATGATATGCTCGGTCTTAAATAACCTTTGTCTAATAATTCCTTCAACTATACTTTCAATTCATTCAGTTCTATCGGTGGCATTCGATATGGTGGAATGGAAATTGGCGTTGTGCCTGGTTGAAGTTCAATAGTAAACTCTGTATCTCGTCAGGTGGTAGTCCCAGTAATTCCTCGGGAAAGACATCGGCATATTCCTTGACTATCGGGATATTTTCTATCTTTAGTCCGCTTAAATGCATATCTATAACATAGGCTGCATACCATTCACATCCTTTGCTAATCATCTTAGAAGCTTCTAAGCTTGATATCTGTTGTGTTGCTCGTATATTCTTTTCTCCTTTGAATACTATACTTGTTTGATTCAAAGGAGTCAACTCATTTCCTTTCTGAAACAATCAAGCACTGCCCGATACTTTCGAAATCCATTAAAGGAATGACGAATAGGGTTGCTCACATCTCTATCCCTTCACTGACCATTTTGCATTCTAAGTATACTGTATTCACTGTTACTGTTTCGCCCGTTGGAAGTCGAACATACAATTCATCCTCAAGGGGTTCGGGTTTATCAGGTAATAATGATGCAAATGTTCGTGATACAAATGAATGAGTGGCACCTGGATCGAATGAACATATGCATCAATACCACAGATAGATAATTTACCCGTAATTATGCGCGACCCCTCTTTAACTTCCTCACGAGTCATGGTAAAGATCGGAGCCTGTGCTGGTGGTCTGTAAGCTTAGCCTCCTATATTTCCTCTTCCCGAGCCTGTATTATATGGTTCTCGGCCCCTTCCCCTTCCACGACTTGTGTAAGGTCCGCCAACTCTTGATTGGTCTACTGTAGGTTCTGCTCGCAATGTTGGACAATTCCTAGCTATATGTCCTGGTTGCCCACACGTAAAGCATCCGCCTGTGAGCTATCTACAGACACCCCTGTGGCTCTTCCCCCAGTGTTCACATGTCGGTATCTGATGAGGAATCCCTATACCCCGTCCAACAGGTCTTAGCCCGCCTGTACTGCCCCTTGCGGAGCTACTTTGAACACTCATTGGTCTAGACGAACCATACGTCTTTTTCATTTTTCCACTAGACGATTCTTCGCCTGACCTTCTTCTACTACTTTGAAAATTTCGAGACTCAATTTCTAGTCTTTCAACACGAATAGCTGCCGCTCTCAATTTCCCATAGGACTCCATTTCTGATGGTGTAATACGATTTCTAATCATATAGCGAAGTCCTGCTTCAAATCTTCGACACTGATTTCTTTCAGTAGCAATCATGTGCGGGGCATAACGGGATAGCTGACTAAACATCACTTCATACTCGCCTACGGACCTGCTTCCTTGTTTCAATTCTAAGAATTCCTTCTCTTTTTGATCCCTATAAACTTCAGGCATATAAGTATCATTAAATTCCCTCAGAAAATCTTCCCAGGTCAGCACTGGAGGTTGGGTCATGCTATCGGGGACAGTCTCCCACCATTCATATGCGTGTCCTGTAATAGTGAGACCGCATAGTCGAACCTTTCTTCCGGTGTACATTGCATCATGTTGAACACCCTTTCTGTTTTTTAAGCCATGTCTCTGCTTCTGCAGGGTCAGTCGTGCCCGTAAAATCCACAGCACCCATTTTTCTTAGCTTGTCATACCGTCGTTCTCGGGGAATTGTTAGGGGGTGTTCGAATTCATACTGTCTAAGTGTATGCGATGAATGGGATTCAGGTATGGCCGTTCTTCCTCCTCCCACTATAGTAGGTTCATCACGTTCTATAGGTATCGGTTCACCTATTGCCCTTTGCCTATATATGCAAGAAGAGTTTAAAGGGCAACCCATAACATGCACACACAATGAAAATGTCTACAGAACCTAAAGCCTAGGCTCTGATACCACTACATGTAGCGCCCCGTTCCTGTTACCTTTTTACGCATCTATAAAATTCGCTTAAAATTTTTTCGCGATTTTCATGACTATTTCCTTTAACAAAAACGGGTGGCGTACATCTAGTCTAATTCCTTTCACAATAATCTACATATAAGTACATATCATACGAGTCACCCTATACTGTTTCTAGACTATATGCTAACGATGAACAGAGGGGAACAGGAGGAGAGCGTAGCCGCCCAACCTTGAATCCATGCTTTAGCTAATGATGCACTTTAGTGAGCTTGCTATGTATCTACACAACTATGAAGACGACTATTCAGAGTATGATAGCAACATTTTAATCAATAAACAAATAAAAAACTATAACATGAAATGAATTTATTATCATAAGTGCCATAACCATTCAGTCGTACGTTTCATCCTGTAATCATTTCAATCACGTAGTCATCGTTCACATAACTATCGTTCATATGATCCTTAGATCAATGCATTTCTATATGCTCATTTTTTTATACTCCCGTTATAGACTAGCTAGACTCGTATACTGTAAGCCTAGTCGGCGCCCATGCATGGGACTCTGCCAATACTGTGGATATCTGTATGTGCCCGTACATGACTCTATCATCCCCCGGTTTGAAGGGAAGTAATTGTCATCCCCCTGTTTGAAGGGAAGTATGCCGTAGCATCCATATCGTACCATCCGTAGTTGTAGCAGTCACAACGGTTTCTCCTTTCATTATTACGTATATGCAATGCCATGCAACTATTCTTATATCACGTATATCATAAACTCTTGCAAATCACATTTAGCAGATAAAAGCACGTTGTGGCATATAATCAAATCAGTTCATATAGCACGTATATCACAAAATCAACATATAAAAGCATGTAAGCACATAAATACATGTTGCATATCATACTCACAAGTTTTGTAACTCTCCGTCCTTCACTCGGCCTTTTTCTTGTCTTTATCCGACTCCTGACCTATATAATTATTTTATCCGCAAATACGAAATTCTATAATAACATGCGTGCGTGATATGCATGTTTCATTATGCATGAATAGGTCTCTACCCATAACCTTTATATTTCTTTTTTATTGTGCATGCATAGGTCTTACGGAATGTTGCCCGAATAGAATCGGCTAAGCTGACAGCCTTCATGATTTTATTCGTAACATTTTATTTACAAATCAGACGACTCTGATTCAAGTTCCTATGAAAAACCAACTTAATGATATATAACTTTTATGTTTTAAGTTCGGCCCGGTTCGAATTCCTTGACCTCAAATATTCGTCCGAAACTGACTTTCGGGTGACATCAGAGTGAAATCGGCAGAAACTGGCAGATTGCACGATGTTGAGCATAACGTTCGATTGACAAATCGTGAGACTCTGATTCAAATTCCTATTAAAAGCCAACTTATTTATGTACAACATTTATGTTTTAAGGTTGGCCAGATTCGAAGTCCATTGACCTCCAAAAAATCGGCCGTTTCTGACTTAGGGTTGTTATCCGAGTCGAATCGGCTGAAACTGGCAGTCTGCACGAGATTGACCATAACGTTCGATTTACAAATCCGATGACCCTGATTCAAATTCCTATGGAAAGCTAACTTGATTATCGATAACTTTTATGTTTTAAGGTCAGCCTGAGTCGAAGTCCATCGACCATGAAATTGTGCCCAATTCTGAACTCCGGGTGCTGTTGCTTGAAAATGGCAGCTTGGCCGATTTTTCAGTACAACTTTTCAATACCAGAATTAATCGACCACTTTAATCATCTTTGAATATTATTCCAATTGCAGAAAGTAATACACCCTAAACATTGAAATCCCGTGCATATTCCATCTATTGGAAATTACTAAGATTCTTATTTTATCATAGGTACCCACATGATCGTAGCTAGTCTTGGAAAATTAGGGTTTCCTAGGCATGCTATCTATTAAAATTTTCTTAAATTTTTCGCCTAACCATGGATTTAAGTTATACTGAACCTTGAAAAATTGAGAATATTAAATAAAATAACTTTACATATTTAAAGTTTCATACCTCCCTTGCAAGCTGGTTTTCGATGGTTAAGTATTATATTTTTCTTTCTCGTTTCTTACTTCTCTTTGCTTTTCCTTTCTTCTCCTTTCTACTTCCATGAGGGTTTTCTATTTTTATGAATTGTTTCTTTAGATAAATATCATACAATGATTTGACAAGTATGTGATTAGTTATTTCCTCACCTCCTAAGAAACCTTTCGTTGATATATATCCTCTATTAGGCAAAAACTTTGCATTACTTATCCTCTCTTGATAATCATGAATTTTTTTTTTTTGTTTATCAATACCTAATATCGAGAGCTTTATATACTTAACCATTTATATCAAAACTTATATTTACTATATTTAGTCCTCTTTTAATTATTTGAGGATCTCTTACTCATCGAAAACTTCTCTTGAGCTTTATCCCAAACTATATGATTCGGGTCGAAATATTTCCTAACTTAATATACTTTTGCTTATTCTAATATATAGTTTTCTTAGAACTTATAATATACATTAGTCAAATATTACTATCATTTGTATTTATATATCATAACATTAATTATGCAAATGCACGAGTTTATGACGATGCATAAAATGATAGGAGGTTTTGGTTTCGGTTCCTGACAAACAAACCCTTATACTAGGAGACAATGACGTCCTTATGGCATGTCACTAAGTGTCATGAGAGAGATGACGTATTAGTATTAGCGGGTCCTCATTAGTTTGGCAGTGGTGGAAATTTCGTGTCGATGACTGGTGATCTTCCAGGAAAGCCAAATGTGGACCATAGATATCAGCAGGATTATTTCGACATGGGTTGACGAGATGCTTGGATGTGAGTATGGGTGGATATGCTTCTATGGTGGAGCATGATAGCGCAAGCTATGTGGATCTTAGTCAAATGAAGGTGTCAAGATGAACAAAGTTACAAGGTGCGGATTATTGGGATTGGGCCCATATTATGCCTTTGTCATTTATTCCACATTGGATATATAAGAAGGTATGTAGGTTTTCTCTCCTATATATGAAGTGTTAACCCTATAGTGTAGGTATGGCAACAACATCATTAGAAAGTTAATATGTGTTAACAATCCATTTGGGCGGGAGGTTAAGTTAGCGGATAGAATTATTTTTCGTTGTCGCAATCGGGTTTGGGTATGAGAGCAAAAAGAACTGTGTGATTGCAGTTGACACTTAGTGGATTGACGACATTGTGCTCGAGTGGCTTCTCTTTATTTGTTAATAGAGGGTTTTCCACGTTAAATCTTTGTGTTGTTATTTTCACCGCTTCATATTTCCGTAATGGATTCTTGGCGGAATTTCAGCGTGATTAGAATTCCAAAAATCGTGAGCAACACAATCTTAGAAAAAAAATTTTCTTCCATTCAATTTGATTTCGTCCTTCATCATAATACCGATCCGAGACAACAGGATCCATCTACATCTATCGCTCGACTGACTAATATAGACTCATGAGGTTCCAACGGTGGCACCAATAAGCGCTTATGAGTCCCTCTCAATAAACTTATTTAGCCCATTGAGACTGGAAGCCCGCCGGACGTAAAGCTATCAAATGAGGCCGCCTACTGGCCGGCCTAGGAAATGATCGAAGTTTAAATTATATCCATTGGATCCGGCGCAACATGGGAACAAGGTCTGAGATAAAAAGTCCCTTCCCACTCAAAGGAACTTTTAGCACTTAATGAGGAATGAATGAGCGCTAGATACAAGTCAACACAGCTCTTTGTGCAACCCGTTAATGCACCGAAACAGAATCCAGATTAGGTTCATCTCTTTATTATATCTGAAGTCGAGTTCCAAGTAGGAAGGTTCATGAGTTCATAACTTTCGACCGAGAGCAATTTAGGGTTCTAGAGAATTGGCGAGGATCATGTAATCCGAGTTTACAGTTTGGAATAAAACGCTTTGGTTGGTCAGTGGATTGGGCCAAAAGTCAAGGCCGAAAAACGTTATATGGATTCTCTGTTTCCGATTTCTTTCTCAAAATTCGATTCGATCTCATTCAATATCGGAGCTCTTGGATCAATTCACACTCACACTTGATAGAAGAGCGACTTGCGAGTCTTGGGTGGCCGATTATAACCCAAGCCTAAGCCCATCTAAACTTGTGGGGTTCCTCTCTAAAACAAATTGACAATAGATTGAGTTAGCCCACAAGCTTAAATATTTGACCAACTTCTTCAATTTTCGATGTGGACTTGGGTTTGACACCCAACAATTGATTAGCAGCTTATGTTTCCCACATACTACGAAAACACACCTAATGTTTGTTAGCACAGTGACAACACCACCAACAAACTTGAATAATTGTACCAACGAAAACTCTCTTTTTTTGTTTTTGTGCTGGAAAACTCGGTGCCTTCTTTGTTGATAATAATCCTTCTGGAATCAAAAATATTATTTGCGCTAAAAAAGGATTCCTGAACTGAACTGCACTGTCATGGCTTTCCAAAGACTGCTGTGTGGATTCCAAATTACTCATACTGACCAGTTAGTATTCTGCAAATAGTCACAACTTTGATTTATTCGCCGTAATTCCGCTTCATTTCAGTATTTCAGTTTCGTTATGGCATTTTTATTTTAGCAAACCGGGTTGGATTGTAACCCTGCGTGCACACGCGAGCGACAAATATGTGGTATAATATTGCCTAGTTATTTTACCACATACTACATGTATGAGAGCGTCGAATCATTTCTCTTTTCCAATTCACAAATTTTTTCCTCCATAAATTGCCAATCACAAGCCCGAATTTATCAAGCTCATTTTACTATATACAATATAAATATCCTACATGATCTCGTATTGCATAACATTTATGGTATGAATATTCGTTTTTGGTACAATGACTTGATCTTTTTTTTGAAATAGAACGGATTAAATTCATATAGCAAAATCCGAACGTAGCAGAGCATACATAGCTTCGGTTGGTGCTGATAGTCCCTCACCATTCGAGCCAAGATACTTAGCAAGATAATGCGCTACGTTATTACATTTCAGTTTGACAAAAGAGAAACAAACTGAGTGAAAGTCCGATGATAGTTTCATACAATCTTCAATAATTCCGCTGCTCATGGCTGAATTACCCCCACCATGCCGTAGATTCTTAATAGGCACAAGGCAATCTCCCTCCACGATAATATCGCTCCAACCCCGTCCTTTTGCCATCATCAGTGCCGTACGTGCTGCCATTGCTTCACCACCTCCGGATCAAAGTTTCCATTAAAAAAATCTTGTCTTCCATCCCACACACCTCCCACTGTGGTCTCCCCGAGCGATGCACCGGTCTTCGAAATATGTATGGCCCCGTCAAAATTTATTTGATTGCATTCTCAGCTGGCGGACTCCAAGCGTTATGTGCAGTAGCAGCCTCTGAAATGTCCCCATTTATCTGACAGGAATAGTTCAGGTGCATATCATTCCCATTTCGAACAGCAATTTCAGTGGGACTTCCTGTCTCTCCATCGTCCACTTGTTTCTTACATTCCAAAGAGACCAACATAAGCACAATATATGTTCAAAGACATCCTTAGCCAGATTGGTATGTAATTGGCGTATCCACTCTTCTGCTTGATAGTTCCATGACTTAATTATTCCATATTGCACAGTCGAGCTCTTCCAGAAAGCCTTTGCACGGGTACATGAAACGAAGACATGATGCTCATCTTCAACTCCAAAATTGCAAAGGCTGCACATCGGGTCTGGATACAACGGCGCCGATATAGGTTTGATGCAGTAGCAAGTGCACCCGTGCATATCGCCAAATAAATTTTTAACACGAGGCGAAACTGTGCTATTCCAGAGAAAATTCCATGGCCTGTTTGTTGAGCTCGAGGATGGTTGATCCCTATCTTCAGTGGAGCGAGCTAGCCAATTGGCGGACTTAACTGTAAAAAACCCCGATTTGGTGTAGTGCCATATTAACTTATCTGTCCCAAACATCGAGCTGAGGGGGGTGCCCAATAGTATCCACGTCAGCCGGTAAAAAAGAGATCTCACAAGATATTCATTCCATGGTCCAGACGGGGAGAGTCGTAATTCATTGACAGTCATGTTCGCAAGATCATGTTTAACCCGCTCTAGGAAGCCATGGGTCAGTCCAAACATTTACCATGTCCCCCCTTCGCACTTGCCAGCGACGACCTGCAGCCAAGATACTTTTCGCTTCATAGATACTGCACCATGTAAGAGACGAATTACGGCCACGACAGGCATGTAAGTGGTCACAATTTGAAAATACCTTGCCTTAAAGACACGGGAGAGGAGACTATTGGTGAAGAACGTCATACGCCAAGCTTGTTTAGCAAGAGGAGCAAGATTGAAAGAGCGTATATCGCGAAACCCTAATCCACCTTCAGCCTTTGATGTGCACAGCTTGGTCCAAGACAACCAATGGATACTCCGCCTGTCTTTTGCGCTCCACCAATACCGTGCCATTAATTGCCCAATGCTTCTGAGAACGTGGTATGGGAGCAAGAAACAGCCCATTGCATAAGTCGAATAGCTTGGAGGATTGATTTAATAAGTATTTCCCGTCCCGCTTGCGAAAGGATCTTCTCTGACCATCCTTCAATACGCTTCCATATTCGATCTCTAATAAAAGAAATCTCTTTTTTGCAGCGCCCCAACGATAGATGGCAACCAAGATAGAGTGACTGATTTCCTGTTTTTGAGATATTAAGAATAGAACGGTAGAGCGCTTGATCTGTTTCTGCAACATTAGGTGAGAAAGACATTCCAGACTTGTCAAAAATAACCAACTGCCCCGAGATTCGTGCATGTGTTCCGTAGCTCACGGATTGCTGTAAAGGTAAGCGCATCCGCTCGACAAAATATAATTGTATCGTCAGCAAACAGGAGATGGGATATCGACGGTGCGGCCGGTCGCACTTTGAAACCTTTTAAAGGGCCCCGTATCTCAAGATTCTGTAATAAACTGCTAAAGACCTCTGCACAGAACAAGAATAAATACGGCGATAGAGGGTCTCCCTGTCTAAGCCCTCGTTTTGGTTTTACATGACCGAAACTTTGTTCGTCTTATTATGTCATGCATATCTCTTGTCAATTATTCTTTTATACTTAACGGTATGACTTGATCTGGAAAGGATTAATTGCTTAAATCAGATTGTACCGTTATCCGGAGTTGTTTCGAAGTGCCTGCTTATCGTTAAACTTCATCATTGATTGCGGTATCCTCTCGTCGATTGTCCGCATGTACGCCAAAGTTGTATGGTATATATCTTGTTAAAATCCAATAGGAAAGACGAGATTTGAGCACAGTAAGTCTTCAAGAACATAATATTGATAAAGCAGTACGAAGTTTTTCCAATCGAGAAGTGTCTTGAACACGCGGTGGATCCTACTAGCGTAGTTGAGTTCAATAGATACGATTCGCGTGGAAGTCTTAAAAAGATTGAATACGCATAATAAATTTCCTTACATTTTTATAAATAGTGAACATTTGCAAACAAAACATATACAGGATCATAGATTTATAGTCGGGAACATGTTATCTTTTAGAATGGAATCAAATTCCTTTTGAAGTTTTTCTTAGAATTTCTTGTAAAATTCCTATGATAATAATTAAATTTTAGTTCTATTAGAATCTTTTAGAAAATTCAAAAAGGAGAAATTATAACTGGCTCGAAAGAATTGTTTGATCAGGCCAGTTGGCGGGACTATCCGGGATATCGAAATATGCGAAGGCGATTGCGCAAGATATTTATGAGATTTTAGATCAATTTCAACAAGCTTGTGTGAAGGAAAATGTTTAGGTAGAGGATTTATTAGATTGATTTTGTTTGTTTTGTGAAAGTAGGGATGGATTTGATTTGTTGAGATTAGGGTTTTTAATAAGAAAAGTTTCATTTCTAGGGTGCTCTTATACATGAGATGAACGAACGGTAGAGAAGAAAACACGAAAACACCCCATTCTCTCCCCCTTCTCTCTACAAAAACCCTACTTCTTCTAGCTAGCCGCGCTCCTCTCCCTCCTCCCCTCCTTTCCCCTTCTCTTCCTTCTACTCTCCTTGCCTTCTCTACCTGCGACTTTCTTCCTCCCCAACCTCCGTCGGAGGGAGGTTGGGGGAGCTCGATTTTTATCTATTTTTTTTCTTTTTCTGTTTTCTTTGTTTTGTTTTTTTTTTCAGCAATCGCCTGCCTACACCGGTCGCTTCTCGCCCCGCATCCGCCCTGCCGGCTTCCGCCCCGCCCCGCCCCGGTCATCCGCCTGCCACCAACCATGCCGCTAACCCCGCCCACTACTGTCTGGAACCTCGTCTCTCCTGACCGCCGGTCAGGAGTCCTTTTCTCCTTGTGGAGCCCTTAGTCCGATGAAGACAAAACCAAGAAGTCGACGGCCGAAGAAAGTGAGGAGTATCGTAGATTTAGCTTAATAGCTTGTCTGTAATAGGTTCTTTAGATCTTGGATTTTTAGATAATTGGTTTTGTTTTCTGTCGGTGTTTGTGTCCCTTGTGGACTTTTTTCTCCCTGTATGGGAGTGTTGTTCCCCCTTGTGGGGTTTGTGTGGTGCTCCTTTGTGGGCCTTTGTTCTCCCGGTTGACGATGTATCGGTGAGACCCCTTGGCTATTTAGCTCTGTTTGTTATTAATGCAAGCTATCGTTTCGAAAAAAGGGGTGCTCTTATACCTAATATAACAATTTTCACCCGATTTGTATTTTAATGGGCTCATGGGTAGGTGAATATATCACAAATTCACCCTTAAACAAAAGTTCTCTATTATATACTACTTCACTACCATGATTCTTCTTCATATGTCGGAACTATCAAGGTAAGGGATGGTTTTGTTTGGGATAATTTGCGACATCGATATGCCATTTAGATCATCGAAAATAAGGGATGGATATGTGTTATTGTTATGAAGGAATAAAACGTGACGACTAATATGTCCAATTATTGACAATAATATAGAAGATCAATCATGGTACGAAGATGTTCAGGGTATGCATATTACGAGAAAAAGACACACATGCAGGGTACCCTATGGTACGATACTATATATATATAGCAACTATAATAATCTCGTCTCTCTTCGTTATCCCATAGTATACTTTTTGATTCGATAATTCAATTGAGCATACATTATTTATTCGGGCAAATTCCCTTTCGGTACTCGTTGAAGTTTGAAAAATTTATGTTCAATATCTTCGAATTATTTCTTGTTCAGTACTCATTGTAAAAGTTGTGTTTTTAATACTTCAAACAGCGACGGGACGAAAATACGCCTTTTTCACCATAAAATTGGACATTATACCAATGTTGTCGTTATTATAGAAACTTTTGCCACTGATATACCAACAAATAACGTAATTTAAATTTATAGAATAAAGTTAGACATTATACCAACTGTTGTCGCGTTATATCAACAGACCAGCCGTTGCCGTTATTATACCTACAAATTGAACATTATATATAGCAGTATAATATCCAATTCTGTTGGTATAATAAACGACGATTGGTATAATGTCAATTTGTTGGTATAGAATTATTATATAATATTTGTTGGTATAATAGTAATACCAGTTGGTATGATCCCCAGGTTTGTTGGTATAAAGTTGCAATAACGTTATTTGTTGGTTTAATAGTGTCAACAATTTGGTATAATAGCGACAACAGTGAGTAACTGAGTATAATGTCAAGTTTTGTTGATATAACTTTCGTTCGTTGGCCTATTTTATGTAAGCTAATTATAATAACGTTATTTATTGGTATAATCCTCTCGTGTCTGATTTGGTATAATAACGGAATCGGTGGGTATAGTTTTTAGAATTTCTGGTATAATAATTTATAACGAGTTTTGTTGGTATAATTCATGCAATAATATGTCAACTTTTTTTGAACATGTAAAACATGGTTATTTTCGTCTTTCAAAATCCAAAGGCACTATGTAAAGCAAGGTTATTTTCGTTTTTTCAACGTCGAAAAGGTACTAAACGAGAAGGAACCGAATTCCCTTTGGGAACCTAGATTACCGAACGGTCATTCTCCACCCCGAACCAATTCATCATAAACGATAAATTAGTAGGGATGGTACTAAGAACGAGAATTTGATAGGGGTGGTACGTCCAATACCACTCTGAACCCGCCCATTGCCACCCCTAATTAAACTAGTTATAATGATTTTATAGTAGGTTCATCGTTAACAAGTTAACTATTCAAGTCTGTTAATAGCCAATGAGGCTTGGCTCTAGTGGTCAAGTTGTGGAACTCAAAGTCTTTGGAGGGTCAGGTCACGGGTTCGAACCTCCCTGGCTACCAAATGCTTGAGTCGAGCATGTCACACATGGACTTGTCCTAGTGTGGGGTACCTGGTTTGCAGGCGAGCATGTCAGCCCTCGGATTTACCTGGCCCGCACGGTTCCCCGGGTTTCCCAAAAAAAAAAAAACTATTAGTATATGTCTTGTTAGTAATATGTCCCCTTGTTAGGAGTGTATATGAATTTTTAGGTAACAATAAAATTATGCATTGAACAATGTTGTTCCGTGGCAGTATATGGTTTGTTCGTAGTATGTCAGCCCTATCACGGATTCACGGATTTATATGCTTTTATAAAACAAAGTAATTGAACTTATCTATCGAATAATGTTGTTGTTTATAGCATATGCTGACTCTTGAAAAAAAAGTTGCGTTTTCTAGCCTCAATTCCTCGAAAATGAAGCGACAGCCATACTCCTTTTATAGTAATGAGGAAATAACTTCAGCACGAGTAGAATTCCGTATCCTACATATAAATAAGCCATAATCTTCCTTAACTACAAGAAAGATTATTAAAGTAACACACATACACATACGGAGACGACACGAAGTACCACCAAATGTGCTCCGATATTAAACATTCTGATAGCGAGATTTTTCTTTGCTAATATGATCGTCTTGGAAGACAATGCAACCAAAATACATGGGGAGACGATGACATCTTCGGAGAGTTAGTATCTGAAACTCTAGATGAGATTGTTTTCAATGTTCCTGCCGACGTGGACTACATTGATTACTCGAGGGCATATTCCGGAAACGATGAAGTTTTTGGATACGGAACATGCAGCGAAGCAATCTTAATGTACGAGTGTTTCGACTGCATGACAACATGTCGTGCAGTGTTGACGACGAGGTGTCTCCAATCCAAGGGTGGAATGGTTAGAATGGTGGATTGCACAATCACGTATGAGGACTACGACTTGTACCCAGACTGAGAAATTAATTTTTCCTTCGGAATAACATACCTAATCGTGCATGATCAATAGATAAAAATATGATTTTGAACCGCTCTATTTCGTGGTATGGAAAATAAAATATTATGTTGAAAAAATAAATGTAAGCTGCTTTTTGTTTCTTCTGTAAAGATTGTATACATTGTTGCGTACGCGAGTAAAAGAATCATTAATTTGGGGTGTCACTAGTAAAAGAACTGTAACGGGTGACGGTTGTTATGGGTTGTGTACGACGCTTTCTCGACGATGCCTATACTATGTACTGTACTACACTATGGGTGATGGGTGTTCTGTTGTCTTGAAATTTTTCTTTTTATATTTTTTATTTCTCGTTTTTGTATCTCAATAGTACTGTAATACTCCCTCTGTCCCACTAATTTTATCACATTTTGTCATTTCGGGCGTGCCCACTAATTTTATTACATTTCCTTATTTAGCAAAAAAACCATCACAAGCAATCAATATAATAATATTAAATATTCTTAAAAGACGTGTCAACTATACACTTTATTACCTTTTCATTGTACTTTATATAATTCCACCTTAATTTACGTGTCCGACAACTTATGTATAAAGTTACCGGGACGGAGGGAGCATAAATTTTTGCCACAGTTCAATCAAACAAATTTATTAACAATTTCAATCCGATAATTCAACAAAGTTATTTTAAATATATCGTCGCTAGAAAAATCTCTATTACTAAAATAGCAAGCCTCTTATTTTATCCTTTTATTGAATTACATTTAAGATAATTGAACAATAGTGTCTCAACCTGTATATGGTTTAAAAAATATAAATGTATACTAGGATTGCTATAGAACACCATTAAGTCGAACAAAAAGATAAAAGAGATGAAAAACAAACTCATAGAATTCACAGATCGGTACTAAAAAGGAAAAATAATTCGAGGGGTATTTAAGATCAATTTTAAACTTAAAAAAAATGAAACATAGACTAGAAGTGTTTGGCCGTGAGGTTTATTTAATGGTGCGTTTTAGTTAATACCTTATTAACATCCTCAATAAGGTATTTAAATAAATCAGCCTTCCACCCTACATTTATCTAATACCAAGCTTATTTGACATATTTATCCTTTTATTTCAATATTTATTTCCTAATTTTACCTTTTAGTAGCAAATCTCGTTAACTTATCTTCCCAATTTCAATCATTCGATGATATTGAATGGCAAACATACTATTCGATTAAATATCCAAATAAACATGTTTATTGAATCGAATTAATTCCTTGTATTGATAAGAAAGACTAAATCAAACATATAAAACCAAGCATAATTGAAACAGAATCTTGCAAACAAACAAAAAATGAATCTAGATGGAAAACGAACTGCGTCGATGGCATACGAACCGTGCAGATGGAACAAAAACCGTAATAGAGATGTGTAAGATTTAAATATAAGGGAAATTCCATGTGGTAACCTCGAGTTTTTGACTTTTCCAGTTGGTATCCAAAGCTTTTTTCGATTCCGGCTGGTAACCTCGAGGTTTCGACTTTTCCAGTTGGTATCCAAAACTTTTTTTCGATCCGGCTAGTACCCCTGAGGTTTTATGAAATGTAGTTTGGTACCCATGAATTACCAAAACTGAATTTAAAATACTTAACATGATGAGAAATTCAAAATAAAATATTTTTTATTTAAAAATAATTTAAATTATAAAAGATAGTATATAGTTGGGAAATTTATAAATACTTTTAATTTATTTAAAATATATCCAAAATAGTTTCCAAAATTATAAATTTATATAAATTTTGTTTTAAAATATTTCAAATATTTTAGAAATATTTAAAATATTTTTATATATTTTTAAGATATTTAAAATATTTTTGAATAATACTAAAATAGTTTCGGAAATTATACATTTATTTAAAATAGTTTTAAAATTTCGAAAATATTAAAACATTTCGAAAATATTTTAAATATCTTAAGACTATTTTTAAATAAATTTATAATTTTTCGTAATTATTTTAAATAAATTAAAAATATTTATATTTTTCTCAACTAAACACTATTTTTTATAATTAAAATGATTTTTTAAATAATAAATATTTTGTTTTTACTGATTATTTAAAGTATTTTAAATCCAGTTTTGGTAATTCAGGGATACCAAATTACATTTCATAAAGCCTCAGGGGTACCAGCCGGAATCGAAAAAAGTTTGGGTACCAACTGGTCGAAACCTCAAGGTTACCAGCCGGAATAAAAAAAAGCTTGGGGTACCAATTGAAAAAGTCGAAAACTCGAGATTACCACATGGAATTTTCCTAAATTTAAATTAAGGATATAATTGAGATTAATTAAATCCAAT
Organism: Craterostigma plantagineum; assembly: GCA_027422505.1. NCBI lineage: Eukaryota > Viridiplantae > Streptophyta > Magnoliopsida > Lamiales > Linderniaceae > Craterostigma > Craterostigma plantagineum. Next base: position 16,864 of record JAPQWV010004994.1, read on the forward strand.
ACCATCAAAATATATCTACCAAACACATGCGACACAAGTATTTAAAAACATCAACAAAATACCTCAAATAAGGCTCCATTATTTAAACCTATACAAAACTAGTATCTTATAAACTATATATGTTATAACATCATTTATGATGCTACCCTAACTGCGTGCTTCGTGGTTCAGTTAGGCTCTTGCATATCTAACTAATTATATATACATAACAAAAATTCGCCTTACAATTTTTTTTTTTTTGATATCATCATTAACATCATTAAGAAGTATTTCTCTCACTGTATAATTAAACAAACTGTCATCCATTAGCCGTTTAAGCGCATAACAATATAAATAATATGTTGCATCTTTTTCTACTTGTATTCCAACCACTTTGTATATTCCTTAAGTTTAAACATTAATCATTAAACTGTAATTTATTCCAATTTTTCTTTTGAAAATTCATAAGCTAAAAGATTGACGTGCACCATATTGCCAATATACCTTTCAAACTTGATCTCGAATGGTAGTATCATAGTCTCAAATTGGAGTTTATTAGATATCCTCTTGTAGCTGTGAGAAATCAAATAACTCAATACTCACATATTCTTTATTCTCGTTGTTTTGTAGGTTTTCTTAATACGTTTTCATTGTGGATCTAGACGAATAATAATTATTCTTGAACAGTAATGCTATTTATTGATGTGTAGTTATTATGGTATAAGATTTCTTTATGGTTTAAGTTAGGTAGGACCATCATTTCCAGATGTAATATCAACCTTCCCATCTAAAAACTTAAATATTTTAAACTAATCCATTTAAAAGGAAACAAATATGTTACACTAATTAGAGAAACAAAATATATGTTACACTAATATTAATACTATTTATTAAGGATGTATATGTAATTTATAGGAACATTGCCCAATACATATATAATATGATATAATACATAAATTCTTGGCTTGGTGAACAACTCACGTACATACATATATTATTTAATAACAAAAAGTTTTAAGGTAGGCACGTACCGATCTATATATATACATTTTTCTTTCATCATTTATTATATTTTGCATGGAAATAATTGTAATATCAGACAACGTCGTTTTCATTGTTTGAGATCAATAGGTAATGATTATATCTATTGGTAGACTTGGATGACGAAAATACTGTTGCTAAACACATACACACTTGTAAGTATTAATATATATATATATATATATATATATATTAAGTGCTAATGGTATTCATCAACTTTGCACGACTATTGCAGAACAAAGTTTTGGTGAACTAATTGTTCTAGCTTTGGTTTTCCAGAATTTCCACGTTATATATTAGATAAATAAAAAATAAATTAAAGTTAATGGCCGGTGCACTAGTTGAACATTCGGCTAGATTTCATGGAGATCGAAGCAAGCTTCAAGATTCGTTGTTGGAAGTGATCGAATCAGCAGAAGAGAGGACAAAACGAAGAATGGGCTTCATGTATTTATAGGACTAAACTACAGCGGTCGATACGATATAATGCAGGCGACGAAGAGCATTGCGACAAAAGTCAAAGACGGTTTACTGAAGGTCGAAGACATCGATGATGCCCTCTTTGGAGGCGAACTACAGACGAGCTGCTCGACGAAATGCCCGGATGTTCTCATACGAACGAGCGGTGAGCAAAGGATAAGCAACTTCATGATGTGGCAATTGGCTGATGCTGAGCTTGTTTTCGTTGCGAAGAATTTTCTCAGAGTTTGAGGAGTAAGATTTTGTAGATGCCTTGGTCTTATTTCAAGAAAGGCGCTACGGTTGTACTGATTCTATCTAACTAGCTATGGTGTTTGTGTTCGGAATTACAATTGCAGTAATCATAGCTGGTGGATGGATGTCTTTGTTTTGATTAAAAATTCGTTTGATCAGTTGGAAATTCATACAAAATTGATCTAGTTTCGATATTGTGTGCAAAACTGACGCTAGTCAAATCTCTAGCACAAACGTAAGGGAAATTTGGTTTGAGGAAACTGTTGGTGTTATTTATCCCACATTAGATGTATAAAAGGCATGCGAGTTTTCTCTCCTATATATGAAGGGCTAACCGTGTAGTTTAGGTACGACAACACCATCCGTATAAAATTAGTATGTGTTAACAATTAACTCTAAGAGAATTCTATTTGGCTGAAGTTCAGGTTAGCGTGTACGATTACCTTTTGGTTGTCATTATCAGGTTTAGGTACATGTGAGAATATAAGAATTGAACGATTGTACTTTTCACATATTAGATTTTACGCCTTTGTGCCCGAGTGGTTTTTCCCTCTTTGTTAATATGCGGTTTTCCATGTTAAATCTTTGTGTTGTTATTTTCTCCGCTTTTATATTTACATGATGGATTCTGGACGAAATTTCAATGTGAACCAATTCCCAGGAAGTGGTATCAGAGCTAGATAAGCCTAGTTGGTATTCTAAGTATGCTTGGTAATTGCAGTGTTGTCTGATCTTCCACATCAGAAAAGATGGACATGAGATTTATTCGTACGGTGGAGCTAATGGCAGGTGGAGCTTGAGCGCGGAAGAATTTTCGACTAATAGGTTTCTTGGGTTTCTACGAAGTTGTGTTCACTAATCCAAGAATATGTTCGGAAGTAGGTCATCAAATATGGCAAGTTTTGATGTGGAGACGCTTGACGAAAGAATCAATTTTGGCTTGCGGCAACTGTAGGTGAAGGATATTTTGATTCAGTTGAGGTTTCACAAACCTTCGAATGACAAGGAAATTCCCAAATGCATTGCTATCAGCAAAACAGCGAGGAAGCAACCAATATGGGCAAATTTGTGATGAGTGATGATTATTAAGAAGAACAAGATTTGATAGCGGCATGTGTGATCAACTATTTCTGGCCAAGAATGTTCTTGTAAATGCGCATGGAATTTCGGCAGTGAAAGCGTTATGGGAATAGCTCGAGGTGTTGTATCAGACGTCTCAAATAGGGGGTATCTGAAGGAGAAGTTTCATACATTGTAGACGACGGAACGTCAAAGTATCTCTGAAAGCACTCTCAACAGGTTCGTTTCAGATCAGAAACTCATTGAGGCGAAACTGATGTAGGATTGTGCGTTGGAGACTCACTAGTCTCTTACTCTTATGAACTCTTCAAGTGGATCTTGATTTATTGAAATGAGAATATTGTCTTTTCTGAAGTCACTGGTATTTTCTTTCAGATGAGAGAATGCTAGATGGTGGACAAAGCAGCTCATTGAGGATGAAACTTTGTTTGCTGGTGACCGAAAGAGAAAGAACCCCATGAAGAATAAAGCTGTACTTCGCTAGACGTGTGGACAATCTGGGCACGTGAAAAGAAATTGTAAGAAAGGTGGAGCGGGTTTGACAACTTTTTAGAAAGTGACTTTAAAAAAGTTTTGCTAGTGGTTGGTAATTTCACACTTGACAAGTCCTTTTTTGATAGATGTGAATGTGCTTCTCAATAGTAAGTTTTATTCGACTTATTCACAATGAAGTTAAGAATAATTTGGCAAAAAATCACCAAAAGCTATAACTATTTGCAAATGGAAATATTCCTCCAAAACTCCATTTGAAATGGGTAACAAACAATGTAGCGCCTCGTTTCCTATTACCTTTTTACGCATCTATAAATTATTCGCATAAAAGTTTTCACGTTTCATAACTATTTCCTTTAACAAAACGGGTGCGTGCATCTGGTCTAATTCCTTTCACAATAATGTACATACAAGTATATATCATACGAGTCACAAAATGTTATAGCCTATACTGTTTCTAGACTATATGCTAATGATGAACAGAGGGGAACAGGAGGAGAGCGTAGCCGCCCAACCTTGAATCCATGCTTTAGCTAATGATGCACTTTAGTCAGCCTGCTATGTATCTACACAACTGCGAAGATGACTATTCAGAGTATGATAACAACATATTAATCAATAAACAAATAAAAACTATAACATGAAATGAATTTATTATCATAAGTGCCATAACCATTCAGTCGTCCGTTTCATCCTGTAATCATTTCAATCACGTAGTCATCATTCACATAACTATCGTTCTTAGATGAATGCATTTCTATATGCCCATTTTTTTGATACTCCGGTTATAGACTAGCTAGACTCGTATACTATAAGCCCAGTCGGCGCCCATGCATGGGACTCTGTCAATACTGTGGATATCTGTATGTGCCTGTGCAGGACTCTATCATCCACCGATTCGAAGGGAAGTACTGTCATTGTAACATCCCTCCCATACCGGGTGTCACTGTAGCATCAGTCCCCTACCGGGACCCGTGGGGTTGGGCTTACCACACTCCGACTGATCGTCTGGCCCCACTGTACCACCATTTAACCTTTCAGCGTGCTTCGTCCTCGCTCACACGCACCTTGGCAAACTTTCCAGGGGGTCACCCATCCCAAGATTGCTTCAAGTCAAGCACGCTTAACTTTGAAGTTCTTTCGGATGGACTCCAGAAAAGGTAGGTCGACCTTGGTGATATGAGTAGTACTATCAATTCTCTTATACAATTCTTAGCCTGACACGCCATACATTGTCATTCTCATGATCCCCTCTCATTCGGGTGTCGGATCGGTCATTCATGTACCCTTCGCCTAGAAGCCTGCCAAGAGCCGCTCCTTGTCCGTGCACCTCTCTGGCACCTCCCGGGCGGGGAGTGATCGCCCGGGAGGTGCCAGAGAGATGCACGGACAATGAGCGGCTCCTGGCAGGCTTCTAGGCGAAGGGGTACATGAACGAACCGATCCGACACCCGAATGAGAGGGGATCCTGAGACTGACAATGTATGGGCGTGTCAGGCTAAGAATCGTATAAAAGAATTGATAGTACTACTCATATCACCAAGGTCGACCTACCTTTTCGGGAGTCCATCCGAAAGAACTTCAAAGTTAAGCGTGCTTGACTTGAAGCAATCTTGGGATGGGTGACCCCCTGGAAGTTTTCCCAGGGTGCGTGTGAGCGAGGACGAAGCACGCTGAAAGGTTAAATGGTGGTACAGTGGGGTCAGACTATCAGTCGGAGTGTGGTGGGCCCAACCCCACTAGTCTCGATAGGGACCGATGCTACAGTGACACTCGTTTTGGGACGGGTCGTTACAGTCATCCCCCTGGTCTGAAGGAAAGTACGCCATAGCATCCATATCGTACCATCCGTAGTCATAGCAATCATAACGGTTCTCCTTTCATTATTATGTATATGCAATGCTATGCAACTATTCTTATATCATGTATATCATAGACTCTTGCAAATCACATTTAGCAGATAAAAGCACGTTGTGGCATATAATCAAATCAGTTTCATATAGCACGTATATCACAAAATCAACATATAAAAGCATGTAAGCACATAAATACATGTTGCATATCATACTCACAAGTTTTGTAACTCTCTGTCCTTCACTCGGCCTTTTTCTTGCCTTTATCCGACTCCTGACCTATATAATTATTTTATCCGTAAATACGAAATCCTACAATGACATGCGTGCGTGATATGCATGTTTCATTATGCATGAATAGGTCTCGACCCATAACCTTATATTTCTTTTTATTGTGCATGCATAGGTCTTACGAAATGTTGCCCGAATAGAATCGACGAAGCGGACAACCTTCACGATTTAGTCATAGCTTTTGATTTACAAATCAGACGACTCTGATTCAAGTTCCTATGTAAAACCAACTTAATTATCTATAACTTTTATGTTTTAAGGTCAGCTCGATTCGAAGTCCCGTGACCTAGAAAATGCGTCCGAAACTGACTTTCGGGTGCCATCCGAGTGAAATCGGCCGAAACTGGCAGATTGCACGATTTTGAGCATAACTTTCTTCTCCTGTCTACTTCCACGAGGCTTTTCTATTTTTATGATTTGTTTCTTTAGATATATATCATACAATGATTTGACAAGTAGGTGATTAGTTATTTCCTCACCTCCTAAGAAACTTTTCGTTGACCTATATCCTCTATTGGCAAAAACTTTGCACTACTTATCCTCTCTTGATAATCACGAATTCTTTTTTTGGTTTACCAATACCTAATATCGAGAGCTTTATATACTTAACCATTTATATCAAAACTTATATTTACTATATTTAGTCCTCTTTTAATTATTTGAGGATCTCTTACTCATCGAAAACTTTTCTTGAGCTTTATCCGAAACTATATGATTCGGGTCGAAATATTTCCTAACTTAATATACTTTTGCTTATTCTAAAATATACTTTTTTCAGAACTTATAATATACATTAGTCAAATATTACTATCATTTGTATTTATATATCATAACATTAATTATGCAAATGCATGAGTTTATGACAATGCATAAAATGATAGAGGTTTTGGTTTCGGTTCCTGACAATTCTCCCCCCTTGAAAAACTTTCGACCTCGAAATTTCGTACCTGTATCAGTGAACAACCATGGGTACTGTGTTTTCATACTCTCTACTGTTTCCCATGTGCTTCACGAGCTGAATGATTTTTCCGCCGTACTTTTACCATTGGAATCGTTTTGTTCCGTAGCTGTCTGTCAGCATACTCAAGAATTTCTGCTGTTCTTATACATAATCGAGATCCTCAGAAATATTTATTGGTTCATCACGTAGATGTGAGAAGGATCTGATCTGTATCGCCGTAACATACTGACATGGAAAACGTTGTGTATCTGTGATAATTCTGGTGGCAGCGCCAATCGGTATGCCAACGGTCCGATCCTCTCAAGTACTTCATATGGCCCAATGTAACGTGGAACTTTCCTTTCTTTCCAAATCGTAAAACTCCTTTCCATGGAGATACTCGCAAAAATACTTTCTCTCCAACTTCATATTCCATTTCTCGTCGATGTTGATCTATATAACTTTTTTGTCTATCCTGGGCTGCTTTAAGTCGACTTTTGACTACCTTAATCTTTTCCATCGTATCATGAATTAAGGCTGGTCCTTCCAATACTTGTTCTCCTTCCATATCCCAACAGATTGGGTTACGACATTTCCGGCCTATAAGGCTTCGTACGGGGTCATTCCAATAATTGAATGGAACTGATTATTATAGGCAAATTCCATTAGCTCTATATAATCATCCCATGATCCTTTGAATTCGTTTACGCACGCTCGAAGCATATCTTCCAAGGTCTGTATCGTCCT
>JAPQWV010004995.1:0-24000 GCA_027422505.1 Craterostigma plantagineum
GCCTCGTCCTTGCCACTTAACAAATATACGTAACAAAATCTCGTGCAATCATCGATAAAAGTAATAAAGCACTTTTTTCACCTCTAGTCTGCACGAACTTCAGATCACATATATCTATCTATATGGATTAGTTCTAGAGGTGCACAACTTCTTCAACAGAGAAGAATGGTGCCTTGGCCATTTTTTCCTCGACACAGACTTCACATTTTGTTGTGAGTCGACTTCCATTTGTGGAAGCAGGTTTAAACTTATTAACTTTTTTATTTTATTTAAACCCACGTGTCCTAATCTATGATGCCATAAATTAGAACACTCAACCAAGTAAGATGAACTTTCTTTATTATTATTAGCGAGCTCAATCTCGCATACTACAGGCATTATATTCATTTTAAAGTGCCCCTTCTCGAGGTAGCCTTTCCTACGAAATGACCATTTTTGGTCAGTACATATGTATCACTCTCAAACACCTGTCTGGCACGTGGTGAGTTCCTTGCCGAGGTCATCTTCAGCACCACCTTCCCCAATCCGACGATGTCAGAGACGGCTGAGTTTCCCATAAACAGCTTCCTGCCTGTGATAGGGATGTAGGTTGAAAACATCTCGTTATTGGAGCAGATGTGGCGAGTCGCTCCAGAGTTGATATACCACGACCTAGGATTGTCCACCACGTTGGCCTTGTATACGACGGCGACTAGGTCCATCTCTGTCAGATCTGTCCCCCGCTCTGCCTCGGTCAGGTGAGCTTGGCTCTTTTTGCTCTTTTTCTTCAGCGGACAGTCCTTGGCCATATGCCAAGGTTTGTCGCAATTGTAGCAGTTGCCCCTTATTTTGTTCGGCTTCTGTTGCATCGTATTAGGCCTCTTGCACTTTTTGCCGGTGCTAGATTCGGCCAGGTTCGCACGTACCTCCACGCTGCTCCTTTTGTTCTTGGCCTCGATCCTTCGATTATCTTCTTCAACTCGAAGCCTCACAATCAGGTCCCCAAGCCCCATTTCCTTACGCTTGTGCTTGAGGTAGTTCTTGATGTCATTCCACATGGGCATCAGCTTCTCTATTATAGCAGCTACCTGGAAGGATTCGCTGATCTGTATATTCTCCGCGTGTATATCATGGATTATCAGTTACAGATCGCGGACCTGGTCCAACACTGGTTTGGAGTCGGTCATCTTATAGTCCAAGAATCTGCCGTCTATGAACTTTTTCAGTCCAGCATCGTCGGTCTTGTATTTCTTATCTAACGAGTCCCACAACTCTTTAGCAGTCTTGGGCACTGCAAAGACGTTGTATCGGGAGTCGTCTAGGGCGTTCAGAATGTAGTTACAACACATGAAATCATTATGATTCCAAGCGTCCAACGCCGCCTGTTGTTGTTCGTCAACTTCGAGTGCAGCGTCGTCAGCGGCGCCGTTGGCGTTCACCTAGGGCGGGAGCTCTTTCAGAAAGCGCACCAGGTTTAGGGTCGTGAGATAAAATAGTATTTTTTGTTGCCATCTCTTGAAGTCCCCCCCATTGAATTTCGTCGGCCTTTCGACGTGGCTATTTCCCATCAGCGGCACGGCGGTGGGAATAATTACTATTGTCACCATCGATTAGACTATATAACGTCTTACGATTACTGGTTCCGGTGTTGGGCGTCTGGTCGGTGGCGCTCGTAAAACTTGGACGGAGTTTCGGCTTTTTAGGCGAAGTCGAGGCACGTACATTGTATGCTTTTCAGAAGACGTTATTGCCCCGTATTTCAGTGCCTCAGGTTGTCGCAATACGCCCCGCAGATACAACGACTTCAGGAATTCGAACCAAGTTCGTGGGATCTCCACTCATCGAGGTTGAGTTACCACTATTTTTGTTCTTTGCTGTATTTTTAAAGTCTCATTCCCCTTACTGCGTTTTCTAAGTGATCTCTAGCTATGCCTTTTGTCAGTGGATCCGCAATATTTTCCTTTGGCTTTACATACTCGGTGGAAATTATTCCGCTAGAGATGCTGTCTTACGGTGTTATGTCTCCGACGAATGTGCCGAGACTTACCGTTATACATACAATTCGGTGCCCTGCCGATAGCTGCCATGCTATCGCAGTGAGTCATAATTGGTGGCACAGGTTTATTCCAATACGGAACATCCTCCAGAAAATTTCGAAGCCATTCTGCTTCTTCGTCGGCTTTATCTAGTGCGATGAACTCCGACTCCATCGTGGATCGAGCTATGCACGTTCGTTTGGAGGACTTCCAAGAAACTGCTCCTCCACCGATGGTAAATATATAACCACTCGTGGATTTTGAGTCTTTACTATCAGATATCCAATTCGCATCGCAATACCCTTCTAGTACTGCGGGATATCTCGAGTATAGTATGCCGTGATTAATAGTGTGCTTCAGATATCTTAGCACTCTGCTTAGTGCTACCCAGTGGCTATTACCCGTGTTACTCGTAAACCTACTCAGTTTACAAATTGAGTACGTTATGTCTGGTCGAGTGCAGTTAGACAGATACATCAGACTGCCAATCACCCGAGCATATTCGAGTTGCGATACGGGCTCTCCTCTATTTTTGGCTAAGTGTACATTAGTGTCCACGGGTGCCTGCCGGAGGATCATCGAAGGCGTTAAATCTCTTTAACACGCTCTCAACATAGGACCCAAGTCGAGGCACGTACGCCGTATGCTTTTCGTAAGACGTTATTGTCCCGTATTTCAGTGCCTCATGTTGTCGCAATACGTCCTGAAGATACAACGACTTCAGGAATTTCGAACCAAGTTCGTGGGATCTCCACTCATCGAGGTTGAGATACCACTGCTTTTGTTCTTTGCTGTGTTTTAAAGTCCCATTCCCCTTACTGCGTTTTCTAAGTGATCTCTAGCTATGCCTTTTGTCAGTTGATCCGCAATATTTTCCTTTGACTTTACATACTCGGTGGAAATTATTCCGCTAGAGATAAGCTGTCTTACGGTGTTATGTCTACGACGAATGTGCCGAGACTTACCGCTATACATACAATTCGGTGCCCTGTCGATAGCCGCCATGCTATCGCAGTGAATCATAATTGGTGGCACAGGTTTATTCCAACACGGAACATCCTCCAGAAAATTTCGAAGCCATTCTGCTTCTTCGTCAATTTTATCTAGTGCGATGAACTCCGACTCCATCGTGGATCGAGCTATGCACGTTCGTTTGGAGGACTTCCAAGAAACTGCTCCTCCACCGATGGTAAATATATAACCACTCGTGGATTTTGAGTCTTTACTATCAGATATCCAATTCGCAAAGCAATACCCTTCTAGTACTGCCGGATATCTTATCTCGAGTATAGTATGTCGTGATTAATAGTGTGCTTCAAATATCTTAGCACTCTGCTTAGTGCTACCCAGTGGCTACTACCCGTGTTACTCGTAAACCTACTCAGCTTGCTAATTGAGTACGCTATGTCAGGTCGAGTGCAGTTAGACAGATACATCAGACTGCCAACCACCCGAGCATATTCGAGTTCGGGCTCTCCTCTATTTTTGGCTAAGTGTATATTAGTGTCCACAGGTGTGTTAGTCGGAGGATCATCGAAGGCGTTAAATCTCTTTAACACGCTCTCAACATAGTGAGGTTGTGTAATCACAATTCTTTCGGACGTCTTAGAGACATTTATTCTCAAAATGACGTCAGCCAACCCCATATCCTTCATACTGAAATAATTTTTCAGCGTATTCTTTGTATTCATGATTATTTTGTGACTGCTTCCCATAATTAGCATATCGTCTACGTAATGACAAACAATCACAAACTCTTCGGGTGTGCCTTTTATATAAACACATTTATCACACTCATTAACCTTAAACCAATTCGACAACATCGTCATGTCGAACTTCTCGTGCAACTGTTTCGGCGTTTGCTTAAGCCCGTAAAGTGACTTCACGAGTCGGCACACTTTATTTTCCTGCTCGGGTACAATAAACCCTTCGGGCTGTCTCATATATATTTCTTCCTCGAGTTTCCCATTTAGAAAGGCTGTTTTCACGTCCATCTGGTGTATCTCGAGGTCATACAACGCTGCTATAGCGATCAAGGCCCGTATGGATGTAATCCTTGTCACGGTTGAGTAGGTATCGAAGAAATCGTACCCCTCTTTTTGGCTAAACCCTTTAGCTACTAAACGAGCTCTATATTTTTCGATTGATCGGTCGGTCTTAAGCTTCCTTTTGAGGATCCATTTGCATCCTAAAGGCTTACACCCCTTTGGGAGTTCTACCAGCTCCCACGTATGGTTTTGCATAATGGACTCAATCTTGCTGTTCATAGCTTCTTTCCAGAATGAAGCTTCTGGACTAACCAATGCCTCTTGCAAAGTACGTGGTTCATCATCTAACATATAAGTTAGGAAATTAGTCCCAAATGATTTGGCCACCTTTTTACATTTACTTTGTCGTGGTTCCTCATTTTCTTGAGGTGAACTCTCCACGGCACGTAAGTTCGCTTATTATAGCTTATTTCTTTCTTTTCCTTATTTGGAAAAATACTCTCGAATAATATTGCATTCCTCGATACAAATATCATACCTATGTTTATTTCAGGATTTTCTGATTTGTGCACTATAAATCTATATGCACTACTGTTATTAGCATATACGATGAAATGCAATCAACAGTCTTGGGTCCTATCTTAACCTGTTTAAGTTTAGGTACTTCGACCTTTGCTAGACACCCCCACACTTTCAAGTAATTGTATGACGGAGCCCTACCTTTCCATAGTTCGTATGGAGTCTTTTTTTTCTTTTTGTGTGGCACCATATTCATAATGCGATTTGCCGAGAGGATTGCTTCCCCCCACAAGTTCTGAGGTTGCCCAGAACTGATCAACATAGCATTCATCATCTCCTTACGAGATCTATTTTTGCGTTCAGCAATGCCGTTTGACTGGGGTGAATAAGGCGCGGTTGTTTGATGAATAATGTCGTGCTCTTGGCAAAATTCTTCGAACGGCACCACGTATTTTCATCCTCTATCACTTCGAATTATTTTTATTCGTGAGTTTAGTTGATTTTCAACTTTACTCTTATATCTTTTGAAGACATCAAGAGCCTCGTCCTTGCCACTTGACAAATATACGTAACAAAATCTCGTGCAATCATCGATAAAGTAATAAACCACTTTTTTCACCTCTAGTCTGCACGAACTTCAGATCACATATATCTGGATCAGTTCTAGAGGCGCACAACTTCTCTCAACAGAGAAGAATGGTGCCTTGGCCATTTTTTCCTCGACACAGACTTCACATTTTGTTGTGAGTCGACTTCCATTTGTGGAAGCAGGTTTAAACTTATTAACGTTTTCATTTTATTTAAACCCATGTGTCATAATCTATGATGCCATAAATTAGAACACTTTTATTATTATTAGCAAGCTCAATCTCGCGTACTACAGGCATTATATTCATTTTAAAGTGCCCCTTCTCGAGGTAGCCCTTTCCTACGAAATGACCATTTTTGGTCAGTACATATTTATCACTCTCAAACACCTTTCTGGCACGTGGTGAGTTAAAATAGTATTTTTTGTTGCCATCTCTTGAAGTCCCCCATTGAATTTCGTCGGCCTTTCGGCGTGGCTATTTTCCGTCAGCGGCACGACGGTGGGAATAATCGCTATTGTCGCCATCGATCAGACTATATAACGTCTTACGATTATTGGTTTCGGTGTTGGGCGTCTGGTCGGTGGCGCTCGTAAAACTTGGACGGAGTTTCGGCTTGTTAGGCAAAGTCGAGGCACGTACGTCGTATGCTTTTCGTAAGACGTTATTGCCCCGTTTTCAGTGCCTCAGGTTGTCGCAATACGTCTCGAAGATACAACGACTTCAGGAATTTCGAAACGTCGCACACCGTAATGAACTTATCGGGCGAATCTACTAAAGACTCGAGCCTTTCTTGCTTTTTTATTACTAAGGGATGTGCTGTCAACTTTTTCTAAAGTGGTGGGAGTGAATTGAATGAATTTCCAATCTGCCAGGGGGCCTATATATACTGCTGAAAAGCTGCAGGGGTCAATTCGTGATAAGTCATAACTTTTCAGTTGACCTCCTTTGACTGGGCCGAATTTGCAAATATGCACAACCTTTGGCCAGGGATCAATTTGGGAATAGTCATAACTGTTGGACTCATACCCACTACCCCTTCAATCAGCCACATCACCACGCCTAGTCAGTGCCACGTCAGTCCACGTGTCAGTTACACATCATCAGCCTGCCATGTCATCATTTTTTTAATTAATTATTTTTTCTTTTTTTTTCTTTTTCCATCTTTCAACGTTTGTGTGCGTTGTCTGCGTGCGGGTCTTCGTTTTTCCTTTGTGCGTGTGTTAGCATGCGTATGTATTGTGTATCTATTATATCATAGATGGGTTTGGGCTTAAACAATGTAGATGGGTTGAGATGGTCTTGGGCCTAAATGTAACGACCCTACTTTTCTAATTAAAATGTTGGCGGATTTCCGCAACGAAAGCCACGGAAAGCCCATTTTATAAAACCTTTTTAAATAATAAAGTACATATAATAAAAATATTATATTGTTTTACAATAGGCGTCCTTTACATGAGCCGAAGCCCCAAAAATCAAAATATCTAAAGCCTCCACAGGTCGCATCCATGTACCGCTCTCGCCCTCAAAAGCCCATGGAGTTACCGCCACCAGCCGCTAACCTAGTCCTGACGTTCCCCGACGTCGAACTCATCAATACCTACAACACATAAAGGCCTGAACGATACGCTCAGAAGGTGAATTCATGCAAATGCAGTGTGCACTTAATCCCAATCCCGACACCTCGCCACAAGATATAATGCAATGCACGAACGTTCCCACACTCTACTCTATCTCAATATCAGGGCCCTAGGCTGAACTCAGCACCTCGCGTGCAATAAAATAAAACGTCTGGTCGTTCACGCTAGGCTAGCGGTGCCCAGCTACAGTCCACTGATCGCTCACGTCAGCTTCCTCCCGTAGGTCGCCCCTTCCGCTACCCTAGCGCGCAATAAAATAAAACTGGTCACTCACGCCAGACTAACGGTGCCCACGCTATAGTCCACTGATCGCTCACGTCAGCTTCCTCCCGTAGGTCGCCCCTTCCGCTACAGAGCTCAACCGACGGTTTGCACCTTGAGTTGCTCAAGCCCAAGTAGACAAATCGCTCACGTCTGTCTCCCGTCAGGTGCCCCATGAGTCCAACAACCTCAACTCCTCTAAGAGTACAACTGCCAAAATCGGCACACTCTACCCCACTCAATCGACACTATAAAGTGTCACCGCCCACGCGGTCATCATCTCTCACAATGTCGTGATATGCAGTGATATGAAATGCATATTATATAAACTACGCAAAATAAGAATCACATATTGTATCCCTCGAAGATCAATACTAAAAATAATAGTTACAATAAATACAATCCGTTGGCCCATTATACTAGTCTATGTCCGAAACTGATTTCATAGGAGAAATGGGTTTGATAATGGACTAAGGCCCAAATTTTACTTACCCTAAGTCCGCCCAAAATTCTAAGTTCGCCAAACATGAATAAAAGGTCGGTCAACCCGCAAAAATCTCTGGTCAATTGGCAAACTTATACGGCCCGCGAAAAGATACACTTCGCGAACCCTTAGACTTCGAGAAACCCTTCTCGCACATGGAAGGCTTCGCGAACACAACCCGCGAAATCCTACGATTCGCGAACTCCTATGATTCCTGAACTTTTCCCCCGGCATAGAGTACAATTCGAGAAGTTAAATTAACCCCGCGCCCTACATCTTTGACCCGACAACTCATTCAATTCGCGAAGCTCCAAACCCACGTACTAAAGCCCTAAATTTCACTCGTTATCTACTATTCCCACTCATCAAACTCATAAAACCCTCGAACCTTCAAACTTTCAAACAATTCTCAGAAAATTCAAACAAAAAGGGAGGCGCTCAAATCTGAAATTTTAAAATAAAAACTTTCACGTGTCGTAGATGAAATTAATTCACCTACAAAAGACCCATATAATAGGTTTGGGACGAAACACTTAATACCAAACAATTAGTACCAACAAACTCAAGATTAAGCACACAATAAACAACAACGTGGCCGAAACCTCCCATTTTCGAACCATTCAAGTATTTTTATGTGTTGTAGGTGAGGAATCCACCTACCTCTCTTCCTAAGCTAGCTTCGATTAAATGGTTTGTGATGGATTGAGCATGCCAAAGGTCCTCACTCCGCTTCATCTTCTTCGTTTCTCTTTCTTTGGTCTTTCTTGCCTCTTTGTTTTCTCTCACTTTCGTTTCTTCCTTGGACAAGTAATAATTGTTTTTTAGGCTAACTAGCAAGGGAAAGTATGGCATTCACGTTGGTTTCCTTGATTTGGGGAAGATCTTATCCTTAAATCATTTGGGCCAAGGTAATGAAATCTATTTGGGCCTTATTTTTGCATCTATTAATTAGTAAATCCCCACTTGGACTATTTTACTTAAGACATTTATTATTTTGGGTCAACATATAATAATGGACTTGGGCCTTAATACTTTCAATGCTTATTTGGGCTTTTATTGAAATAACTCTTCAATACTTCAACAACTCATTTTTTTTCTTTTTGGGCATTTAATTATTGTGTTGGGCCTTAATATTACTTTATCTATCTTAATCATTAAGCCTCTTTATCGGGTCTAGTTTCTTTGAGTGGAATATTATTTTGGGCGTTCGAATATTAATTCTCTAAATTCGAGGACTCACAAAATTATTTACACCCTAATCTCGTATTTAAAATTTACTGGTGTTACACTAAAAGGATGGGCTTGGAACTGATGGGCTGGATTTTATTTTTTGGCCCAATTATTTTTTGGCCGATATTTGGTTCGACGGTCCTCAAACTCATTCAAGCCTGAATATTCCCGATTGTAGTTCTTTTTCCAATATCTATCAAAAATCAAATACAAACGTATACGTATGATAATCGAGGGAAATTCAAATAAATAAGAATCGATATTATGCTTTTTACGGGGTATAAAATACGATATAAATTTCATTTATCAATAATTAATTTAAATCGGCGAAGAAAAACATAGGAAAACAAGTCGATATTTTGATTAACAAACTTCCTGTCAATTACAGCCACTTGGCATGGTTTGATCGTTGAGGACTGAGGAGACGACATATTTTCTAATCTATATTCTTTTATAAAAAAAAAGCCTCTCATAGATAAAAATATCAAATGGTCCGTCAATTTATAAATAGTTATTTACAGTTTTATCCTTAATTGCTTAATTATAAACATTGTTGCAAAACTCGGCCTAGGCGGCCGAGTAGGCGGCGCCTAGGCGCTCGGCGGGCGTGACCGAGGCGAGTACCACCTAGTCGGCCAGTCTAGGCGTCAGAACCGACTACTCGGGCTAGGCGGCCGACTACTCGGGCTAGGCGGCCGGTTTGTCGGCATAGGCGGCCGTGTTATGTTTTTTTTCTATTTTTTATTTTTTTCTGAAATTTTTTTATACCAAAAAATATTATTAAGGATATTATTTTTGTAGATGAATAAATCAAATATATATTTACTTTGGTAATTAGCATATAAATAAAAAAATAACAAATATGTATACCGCCTAATTTCCGCCTAGAAACCGCCTACTCCCCGCCTAGGCCGCCTAGGCGCTAGGCCCCTGCCGGGCGCCCGACTAGCGCCAAGCGAGTTTTGCAACATTGATTATAAACTTATCCTTGATTGTTTATCCTTATATCAAAATTTTATTTTTTAATAACTTAATTAATTATATAAATGTTCAAACTATAAAATAATTTGATATATTTGCACACACATTGTGAATTTTCATTATTGGGCCTCACTGTATCGAGATCGACACACTTAGGACTTAGGAGGAGAGCTGACTCTTATAAGAAATGAGCTTTCATCCTAAAATCAATTGGTGCTACTTATATATCGATCAAACTCTTATCAATAATCCTATGTGGGAAATTGTGACTTTTTTAGGATTTCTAATTCTTAACATCCATTAGTGTTAGGATCGTGGACCGGGTGTTAGAGGGGGGGTGAATAACACCGGTCACCATTTTTTGCTCATCGGTGGGTTTCACGTCCGGTTAGAGAGTGAAACCGGTTTCCAATCTTCAATCAAGGCCAAGTGCGGAATATATTAGGCTTGATTGTGAACTATGTATGGTGGTTTGTGTACGTGGGTGATTTGGTCCGGTTTTGGTGTATCGAGACGGTGAAGGCATTTTGTCGAACACCTTGGGTGTGGATATTTGGAGTGTGTGTTTTGACTTGTAGGAAAGAGACATGAGATTTGTTATGGAAGTTCGGAGTTAACTCTCCTACGTCTCCCCTTCTTCCTCGCAAGGAAGGTTCACTAGACTTCAGTTATACACTCATTGTACAACCTACCCGGCTGCCCTCAGCCTTATCTAGTGAATCACCTAGGCAGTCGTATAATACAATCCACCTACTTCGACAGCTTTTTACAGTCCATCGGAAACTTACGGCCCCCCCGCAAGGTCAACCGTAAACGTTGTAGGCCGCAACCTCACAACCACTTTGATATTTTACGTCTCTTAGCTAAGACGGCACCATTCTTTCTCGTCTCGATGCGAAGACTACATACACTTGTTTATAGTCTATGTGCTAAGACTCTCACTCAACTAATCTGCTTAAGCTCAACTCTCTAATATGTGAGTGAGGTGTATGGGTTTGAACGTTGTAGCTCTCTCACTTTTGTAACCCACACACTTGGAAGAACTCTCTTGATTTTCTTCTTTGCTCTTTGCTCTTGTTCTTCTCTCTTGGATCTCTCTTTTAATGTGTATATGGTTTGCTCTAGGATCCTTAACTTGTTTCTGTCCGTTACTGTTGTTTTTATAGGTCTTCTCACTTTGAAATAGCCGTTAGACTCAATAATATACCCGTTGGAAGCCTTTGGGAGCCTTTATTGACTTTGGTCAATGCTGTCAGCTTTATCTGTCTGTACCTCTGTTGCTGCAGTAAACAGCTGTACATCAGTCACAGCTGACCAGTCAATCCAGTCATTGACCTAACCAGTCATTGACCGGACCAGTCCAGACCAAGACCGACCAGTCCAGTCCGAGACCGACCAGTCCGAAACCGACCAGTCCAGACCGGAACCGGATCAGTCCAGTCTGACCAGACCGAAACCAGGTTGACCGACAGTTGACCGCGTTGACCAGTATTGACCGGCAGTTGATCGATCCAGTTTTTCGCCCTGAGCTCATATTTGATATCTGTTTTTCGAACCGAGCTTATCTGCACACTCAATAAATATGTTAGTAATACAATTACTAAGTTTTGTGTTTATCAAACCGGATTGCTTAGATATTTTAATCCAACAATCTCCCCCTTTTGATTAACACAAAACTTGAACACATAAGGACATTTACTAACATATTTCTCCCCCTTTTTGTGATAATCAAAAGAATTTGTCTCCCCCTATTTATTTCAATAATAGCCCCAACTGAAAGTAAATCAGTCCATAACTTATCAAGTAGGGAGCCACTTAGACATATGATTTCACAAAGGAGCATGCAAGCGCCAAAGTATTTCTCCCCTATCAAAAATAGATAATGCTCCCCCTTAAACATATCTAAACTTCAAGAGATTATAATCCAATAATATGAGGGCACAAATATTAGGTATAAAGGGTGAGAGCACATATGAGCGAGATGGGAGAAGATAAAGCAAGCATGAATTGAGTGTTGCAAACCGGGGCAGCGCAATAGGCTGTACTTCGGAGGATGAACTGCTCTTCCTCAGCCATTAATGAGCAGATAATTTTACACAGATGCGACCATCTACGAGTCTACTTTGCAGGCGAGTTGACGGATTGAAGTTCGGACAATCGAGCGCGATGATATTCTATTTTCCGTGCAACTGCTCCAGCTACGTCTGTCTGAACTTCACCGAATAAACTGATTTTCTTTAGATAGAACTAGACAGCGAGAAATATGTCGTTGCGACCGCCTGTAAGTCTAGTTTCAGCTGGAGTTTGTAGATCAGCGTTTGGACATCTGAGCGTAAAGATATTCCACTCTTTCCAGTCGTCGCTCAATTTCTTGACTTCCGGTCTTGGAGACGACTTTTTGGGCTTGACTGCTTGATCATGATACCGATTGCAAATCGCGAGCTGGTTTTGGTCGTTTCCATAATAATTGGTTGACTTGATGCGAAAACTTAATCCGGTTACTAGCAGAAAGAGAAGCGGTCACACAATCTCTTTTAATTTGTTGATTATCATTGGCTTAGAAAACTCCATTCGACTCAGCCCCTTTCCACCTTTGATTCTTTGGTTCGGTGAACGAAGTAAGCTTCCATAGTAGACCCCAATTGACGGTCAAGCCTTTAACCCGTAGTCCAAAGATCAGAAACTTGGTCAAAGAAACCCAGTTTGACCTCTTGATTATTCATCGTCTGATTCTTCGCAACTGCTAGGACCTGATCAGCATAGAAATTAGTCTGAGGTCTCACAATAATCAGCCCTGTCTTTCTGAAGTAGGTTGAATTAGTCCGGTCACTCCCAAGAAATTCGTCTGGTTAAAGACTTTTGGGAAGGAGTTCATTCGTCAATAAAATGCCCTCAGAAACAGTTCACTCCGGTCAGCTAGTCAATTTTGCTTTCTTCCAAGACCGCTCATTAAATCATCATCATAAACATTCAACCAATGAAGTCCGCACTTATTTCAGATCAAAACTGGTTGAAGAATACCAAAGTCAATCAAACCTTAAGCTGTACAATTTTGAAAGTTCAGTTCCGCTTAAAATCATATCTTGCTTAACAAGTCTACACTGAGTCAGATATAAACTGGCTTCTCCTTTTGTTCTTCAAGACTGATTAAGAAGACCCAGTTGACCATTTGTCTCGTACGTACTGATTTTAGTAGTAGACCTTTCTGATATCAGGCTCACGTAGACCGACCCTAACTAAAGATCTAATCTGAAAATAAGATTAGTGACCTGTTATTTTTGTCCCTGAGCCGACATCTGCAGAAGAGTTCTTTTTCAAAATTTTAGACCGGTATCTGATCGTTTGAATCCCTGTAATATCCTTTCTATTGTGAGCGATCCTTAGAATCAGATAAGGGTTGAGCTTTACACTGTCTCAGCCAGTACTGTATTTCCTAGAAGCTGCCGCTTGTTAGTCTCCTCTGAAGAGTTCTATCATTCTTAAGATTGGCCCGATTTCGCTGACGAGAAGTCCAGTTTCATTTCCCTTACTCCATGCTGATCATGGCAAAACCGGTATGATACTGACTGTATGATACTGATTTGTCTACCTGTTGTAGGAATTTTGCAGATCTGTACCGTAAGGAATCCAATTTCTTGAGGTGCACTCCAAAAGTGTGTTGAAGTTGCCAATCAGTATGAGATTCAATCTGAGGAGGTCCGGTTAAGAACAAGACTTGTAAATTTCCATCGAAGTGGTAACTGATCTTTAAATCTGATTGAGCCCAGTCGAAGAATTGTCCTGTACAAGGCAATTAATTTCGTTCATTCCGATTCTTCTCCCGATCCCATACTGCTGAGCTAAATTGGATTTGATTTGACAGCTGCTGTTGAATTTGATTTAAATGGTGCCGTAGGTGAGAGCTACTTTGACCATTTTATTACTTCCCAATCAGAGACCGGTTTGACCAGTCACTCCCTAACCTTCTGAAGCCAAAATCGCATTCCTTTTGCATCTAAAGTAATTATTCTTTACTTGCCCATTTGATGCTTTTTGAATCTGGTTTCAGTCCCAAGGCTGGTGCGACCCTTCATCTTGTTGCTGATGAGCTGAGATGACCCAAGCTTCGATGAGGTTGAAACGGTAATTTTCTCACTACCGGCAACTTTTGGCACCTACTGGCCAAGATTCTCTTTAAGTAGATTTCTTCTCTCGGCCCATATGACTTCAAACAATGAACATCTGTTTTCGCTGTTGACTCGGCAGTAGCTTTGAACCATAGCCTTAGTTTTGAGAAATGGAAATCTTGTTCATAAGCGCCCAACTGTTGTAGTTTTGTAGAGAAAGAGCAGATTTCTTATCTTCACAGCTTTTTAATTCAGTTGATCATGAGTCAGATCAGACATGCTGAGATTTGTCTGCTGAGTGCTGACCTTGATGAGTGCTTAGCTTGGTAGTGAGTCGGTTTTGAATTTGAGCAGCCAGTTTTGGAGCAGCACACACAAGGTCGAGCTTCATCAAATAAACTGCTTTTCTCCAAGCATGACCGGACCCCAAGTCCTATACCATTGCGAAGCTCTACGAGTCTAGTTTTCTGCACACTTTGTAGACCGGAATTTGGATATCTGTACGCAAAGTTATGCCTGTTTTCCCAGACTGCCGCCGTCTGCCAGAAGGAGAGTTATTCCGGTTTTCGTAGAGTTGAGACAGTTTGGCCGAAACTGCTTATCTCCAGGTGGTGACCGAATAGCAAATCCTACACCATTGCGATCGTCTACGAGTCTAGTTTGTAGCATATTTTTCAGACCGGAGTTTCGACATCCCAGCAGAAAGTTATTCCATTTCTCGTACAGCTGCTACAATAGACGATACGCGACGGCAAACTGAAATTCGTTGAATGACCTGCTTTTGTTTGAGCATGACCAGACAGCGAGTCCTATACCATTGTAATCACCTCAGAGTCTAGTTTCAGGGAATTTTATGAACCGGAATTTGAACATCGGAGGACAAAGTTATTCCAGTTTTCGTATGACTGCTCCATTCCATCAGTGGTTGATCCTCATCTGAACTTCGACGAACGGGCTGCCTCTTCTAGGGATGAACCGGTCAGTAAATTTGAAGAACCGGTCAGCAAGTCCTGTACCATTTCGTTCGTCTATGAGTCTAGTTTGCTCAGAAGTTCGCAGACCGGAATTTCGATACCTGTGCGCACAGTTATTCCGGTTTTCCCAAGTTGTCGCTTTCTGCCAGAAGATTTCAGCCGACCTCTCCGTCCACATTTAAGTCTTCATTTCAGCTCCGTGGCAAATCTTCACCATATTGACCATCAGCAGTTCTTGATTGGAAACAACCCGCTCTGATACCACTTGTTAGGATCGTGGACCGGGTGTTAGAGGGGGGGTGAATAACACCGGTCACGATCCTAACAATTAGGCATGCTAAAATACTAGTTGTACATAATTTATATAGAAAAAGTGTTTGCATACAAAAATAAAATTGAGGATATCCATTTTTTTCATTGATTTTCCTAGTTCACAATGTGTTAAATACGAGTCGATTAGTCTTACAAACTCGATTATAAGTTCGAGCTCATGACCGTCGAGTTTAAGCTTCGTCGTGAAGGTTGTTCATGAACTAACTTATGAGTTTCTTACAAATTTTTATAATTATGTTAATCAAAATTTAAGCTTGTAAAATTTTATTATTTTTAATCGAAAAATTTTTTCCAACGAGCTTGATTCGTCGAGTAAGCGAACACACTAGTTGAGCTTGATGCTAATTATTTACAGAATTGAAGCTCTATTATAAATAACTAGGCCTTCGAGTTCCAACTCGGATCTATTATATAATTTTTAATTTTCACATTATTATTTCCAAAATCAAGCTATGTGACAAATGAATGGGAAAAAAAACTAATAACCCAGAAAGTACAGATAATGTTATGATGATTCTTATTATTAAATTATTTATTTGATAAGTATGCTTGAATTTTCAGAGAATTTCAAGTACTATTTATTTATATATGTGAATATTAGCATTTAATAACTGATGCAAGTGGAATGAAGTATCGAGCCTTTGTTCATATAATGTGGTGGAGTGTATTAATATTCATTTATTTATTAATATGCGTGCGAGGGACATTATTTTGTTGTCTTTATTATGAATGTGTAGGGCACATTGAAGTGTTAGCTGTCTGTCTTCACACATATTGTAGCTAAAACATGAAGAAGAAAATAGAGAACAAATATGTAACAAAATTATAAATTCTCCACGTTGCTACGTAGACAAATATCGAAGGACTGTAACAACTAACATCAGTTCAGTTGCAAGTCGAAACATAAAACCCACCACCTTAAAAGTTAAACCAAGTTGTCCCAACGATGATTAACAGCTAAGCTATGTATTAATTTTTTAAAACCGTTTACTTACGCAATATATTAAATTATTTGATTAACGAAAATTCGTTTCTTTGATTCTTCAATGGGTAGTTAAAGAATCATGAACAAAACACCCACGGTGACAAGGGCAGCACAGTTCATGAAACAATCTTTTCTTTTCTTTTCAAATAACTTAAATATTGAGAAATCGACACATAACTCCATACTCTCAAATTATGAATCAACTAACTCCCCCTTCCCATTCATTTATCATCAAGCTCCACATTTCAAACTTTTATATCACATAGCCACCTAATGAACGATTTTAGCCTTATAAAAACAACAATATTACCAAAAAACCTGTCAACACCCACGGACCCCTACCCAAAACTTGTAGTACCAATATACGTATTCTTGTAGTACCATGTATACCAAAAAACCTGCCAACACCCACGGACCCCCTACCCAAAACTTGTAGTACCAATATACGTATTCTTGTAGTACCAATGTATAGATATTAGTGGTACCATTCCGTGAGCTAGTGTAGTACCATACGTAGGTTACTTGTCGTATCTTTTTCATACCATGTGCTTAACTATCGCAACTCCTACCCTAAAATTGTAGCACCAATACACATATATTTGTAGTACCAATATACAGATGTTCGTGGTACCGTATCGTAAGCTAGTGTGGTACCATGTGTAGGTTACTTGTAGTACCAATATCTATGGTAACGGTCACGGACCAAAACTAATTCAGATGGCGTCGAAAATTCCTTACCCAAACTTGAAGTACCGATATACGTATGTTTGTAGTACCGGTGTATCGATGCTCGTGGTACCATACCGTGAGCTAGTTTGGTACCATACGTAGGTTGTGCTGCGCACATGGTACCGAAAAAAGATACCACAAGTAACCTACGTATGGTACTACACGATCTCGCGGTATGGTACCATGAACAGCTATACAGTGGTACTACAACCATACATATATTGGTACTTTTGTAGCGACTTTTTCGACGCCATCCGATTTTTTTTATCGTGACGGTTACCATAGATATTGGTACTACAAGTACCCTAATCTTGGTACCACACTAGCATATAATACGGTACCACGAACATCTATATATTGGTACTACAAATATGTGTATTGGTGCTACAATTTTAGGGTAGGAGTTGCGATAGTTAAGCACATGGTACGAAAAAGATACTACAAGTAACCTACGTATGGTACTACACTAGCTCACGGAATGGTACCGCGAACATCATATATTCGTACTACAAACATACGTATATTGGTACTACAAGTTCGGGTAAGGAAAAGAAAAGAGTGTGGAAATTAGTAGAGGGGCAAAATCGTCCATGGGTTCACGGAATGGTACTACGAACATCTATACATTGGTACTACAAACATACGTTGTTGGTACTACAAGGTTGGGTAAGGGTGTGGAAATTAATAGTGGGGGCAAAATCGTCCATGAGGTACTACAAACATACGTATATTGATACTACAATAATAGAGGGGCAAAATCGTCCATGGGGAGTTATGTGTAAGATTGTTTTGATTTAGGGAGTTTGGTAATAAATAATATGAATGGGGAGTTAATTGATAGAAAATAAGGGAAGGGGGATTTAGGATAAAATATTTTGCATTGAACCTTAAAAGTTGTTCTTTTTTTTTTTTTTTTTTAATTAGTGTACACGAAGCTAGTCTCATTACGTCTTTTATGATTGCATCGTTTGCTTCATTCTCAAGAATCTGAGTATCATTGTATTTGCAGTGTGCTAATATCTGCTCTTCAATGATATTGATTGCTGTTGAGCAGCAGAATATCAAACACACCATGTTGATTTCTACTGAATATCACGTTCTACTTTTTCTTCTATAGAAGTTTCTGTTCGGATATTATTAGCGAATTTTAGCTATAAATGTTGTGAATTTGAGATCTCTACGTATGGTGGTTGATATTGGGATTTTCCAGAAACTTAGTACGTTCGATACCTACAAGGTTTCTGGGCATACCCATGTGTTTTGGGAATTGAAATACCGTAAAAAACTGTAGCTTTGAGGTTTTGGTCGAAGATTGGCGAAGAAAAAGGGAAACCTAAGAATGGATCAGTATGAGATCATGGAACAGATAGGCCGTGGAGCCTTTGGAGCAGCAATCTTGGTTAATCACAAGCTGGAAAAGAAAAAGCATGAATTTCAAAACTAAGTCTTCTTTTTTTCTTTCTTAACATTACCATCTTTAAACTGTTCGTTTTAATGTCTAAAAGATATGAGCTTTAGGTTTCTGCTAATTGATCGTTGGGTGATAAAAATGTAGGTATGTTCTGAAGAAGATTCGATTAGCTCGACAAACTGAACGATGTAGGAGATCCGCTCATCAAGAGGTTCGTTGCTGTTATAGACTTATGATAATGATGTTCTTTTGCTTGAAAAGTGTGAAAAAAGTAGGTTTGATTTTCACTATTTGAATATGCAGATGGCGTTAATTGCACAGATTCAGCATCCTTACATTGTGGAGTTCAAGGAAGCTTGGGTAGAGAAGGTAATGTGGCTTCGATCTTCTTACCGTTTATGTCTTCTTAGGCTCACAAAAATTCTTGAGCATTTTGAATCTTTTTTAATTTGTTCTTCCATGTTTGAAGGGCTGCTATGTATGCATTGTTACTGGTTACTGTGAGGGTGGTGACATGTAAGCTATTACTGTTTAAATAGCTCTAAAGTTGCATTTTCCCTGATATCTTAAATGAGTCTTTGAATTTCTTTATTTCCCGATAACAGGGCTGAACTGATGAAGAAAGCCAATGGCCAATATTTCGCAGAGAAGGTTTATGGTTTGAGCTTTATGTTTCTGTGTGTTATTGCATTTTTTCGATGATTTTCAATCAAATAATATGCTATCATGTGTTTGAAGCAGAAAGTCTTGAAGTGGTTAACACAGTTACTAATGGCAGTTGAGTACCTTCATTCGAATTTCGTTCTACACAGAGATATCAAGGTAAACACAGTTAATTATTACAGTGATTGGTCTCTGATAGACAAAATGATGCTGCAAAACTTAATTTCTTGGCATGTTTTTATATCGCTTTTTACAGTGCTCCAACATCTTCCTCACCAAAGATCAAGATGTTCGATTAGGTAGTACTCAATATATGTTTCTTACATTGTACTCGGAATCAAAGGCACGACGACGTAGTTATGTTGTTATTAATCTTACATATCGAACAGGTGATTTTGGACTTGCTAAGACTTTGAAAGCAGACGATTTGGCTTCTTCGGTATGTAATTTTGATCATGAGATTGAAACTTGATTAAACATCATATAGCACCGACGCTGCAAAGAAAATATGAACAGCTCCTCAATTCTGTGTTCAATCACTTGTCAAAAATAGATGTTGTCCATGATTCTCATAGAAAAACATTTTTATTCGACAGATTTACGTTCCTTTCCTACACATTCGTTTCTTCAGACTTGTTTTTCTGTTTTTGTAGGTTGTCGGGACTCCAAATTACATGTGTCCTGAACTTCTTGCTGATATTCCATATGGATTTAAATCCGATATTTGGTCCCTTGGTATGCCATTCCAATTTCTCGTTCATTAATGTAACCATCTAAACGCATTCAAATACCTAAACAATGCCAAGCACATGAACTTGAGGAACTGCTTTTTGTCTATTCATCTCACTTCATCTCAAAGTATTTGCGCTGTTCTCTTAAAATTGTTATGAGTTTCAGTAGCACTAGTAAGTTCCTTCCTTTTTCCCTTTTAGGTTGCTGCATTTACGAGATGGCTGCTCATCGCCCTGCGTTCAAGGCATTCGTAAGATCTTTGTTCTCATAAAATTATGTTCTTCAATTAAATATATTCGAGTAAGCCTTCATATATATCTACATATATATATATATATATATATAGAGAGGAATTTTATGGTGCTCACATTACGTGAGCACCTTATGTGGGCACCTGTTGATATGTCACCGATTCGTGCCATTTCAACATCCAACGTCGACATCTAAGGTTACGTCGTCTTAATTAACACCTCCT
The DNA here is from genome assembly GCA_027422505.1 of Craterostigma plantagineum. Taxonomy (NCBI): domain Eukaryota; kingdom Viridiplantae; phylum Streptophyta; class Magnoliopsida; order Lamiales; family Linderniaceae; genus Craterostigma; species Craterostigma plantagineum. The sequence goes on from JAPQWV010004995.1 coordinate 20,114, forward strand.
AGGTGCCGTTAATCGACATTTCGGATGTTGATGTAGCATATTGACGCGAAATATTTCATTGACACGTAAAATGTTATGTAAGACGTTAATATGCTACATCAACATTTGAAATGTCGATTAATGGCAAGTAGGAGGTGTTAATTAAGACGACATAACCGTAGATGTCGATGTGGGATGTTGAAATGACACGATTCGGTGACATATCAACAAGTGCCCACATAAGGTGCTCACATAAGGTGAGCACCATAAAATTCCTCTATATATATATATATCAAATATGTTTCAGGATATGGCAAGCTTAATAAGCAAGATCAACCGATTAGCTATGGGGCCTTTGCCTCCATGTTACTCTCCTTCACTGTTAGTAAAATCTTTTCTATTTTCTTCACCTCTATGCAAATCTTCCCAGTTTTCTGGTGTACGTTATTTCTTTTGTGTTGCTCATCGCTTTGCTTTTCACAATACGTTGCATTATTACTCTTAAATACTTTGTTCATTTAACAGGAAAGCTCTAATCAAAAGCATGCTCCGAAAAAATCCCGAACATCGCTTAAGTGTACGAAGCTCTCTTCTTCACTCTCTGTTTATATATGTGTTTTCAGAGAAGTCCTTAACAATGATTTTAATGTCAAATAGGCTTCTGATCTGCTGAAGAACCCTACTTTACAACCGCACATAGAGCAATACCGTCCTAATAATCCATTATCGGCTTCAGTTTCACTCGATGGACGTATTCGTACATCTTCTGATGGTAACAAAACTATGGCCGAAAGCCAAAGCAGCAACAATTCTTGTAGTGACCGAGGAGACAGCTTGTCATCCATTGACAAGAACAAACGTGGGACGTTGATGGTAAAAGTCGATGAAAAGAAAGCATTTGATCAAAACCAAGCTTATGCTGCTAGTGGTGATTCAAGTGGTTCGAAGGTGTCCGAGTCTGGGAAGTTATTAGGCGGAGAGCTTGGAAATAATAACATCGAAAGGAAGCAACCTAAGACGATTAAGAGCATTATGATGGCTTTGAAACAAGGGAAGTGTAGAGAGAAGAACAGTTCTTCGCCCTTGAGAAGAAACACTGATTCCGATTCAAAGGCCAGTGCTGAAGGACTGTTTACGAGGACAAGGACACAGATGCCTCTTGCAGTAGCTGAAAAACCTTTGATTTCTGGGAAAATGAAGGAAGGACGAGAAAGTGATGATAGAAAAGACAATCCCATTAGTTTTCATGGTCCTTTATCAACGAAAATTACTGGGAAAGCTGAAAACTGTGAATTTTCTGATTCTAAGAGAATGATGCAAGCAAGTAGCAGCAATTATGCATCTTCTTCTTCGATGTCAGGACATGGATTTGATGCATCCGATGATGTCCAACCTTCAGAAGCTGAAGTTACCAATATGAGTGAGAATACGATGAACTTCAATATCAAGGCAGAGACTTTAAGAACTCACTCCATCCTACCTGAAGATGGTGTCGCTAGCCCTGAAGTATGTGCTATATCACAGAGCGACGAAAAGAATGCGGATAGTAATAATGGGAAGATCATAGGCGTGATCAGCGAAGAGTCTGATGTTACAGATTCAGCTCTTGTAAGAACGCCTACGGATCAATTATCTGAAGTTGAATTCTCTGGGAATGCAGAAAATCTGCTCGAAAGCCCTGTGACTAAGGAAATTGATGTTTCAGCTAACAATCAAACTCAGTCGTGTTCTTTAGAACATGAGAAAAGAGATTCTGAAACAATGTTGAAAGGGACAACACTGGATGTGAATTCCATCAGACAAAGAGCTGAAGCGCTCGAAGGTTTGCTGGAACTTTCTGCTGACTTACTTCAACAGAACAAGTTGGAAGAACTCGCCGTTGTTCTCAAGCCCTTTGGAAAGGAAAAGGTACCACAGAAAATAAAAATAGGCCTAAAAAGCGAACTATTTTAGACACAACTAACATATCGTATACTATTTTTAACAGGTTTCGCCGAGAGATACAGCTATTTGGCTGGCTAAAAGTCTTAAAGGAATGATACTTGAAGAGAGTTCTCGCCAAATCTGAATAGGGGTAAGTTCTTACTTGTGTCGTTCGTTTTATTCGTTTGATGACAATACTGTTACATCTCGTTTCAGTTTCTCGAGTAATATTGGATTTTGTTTTTTCTTCGCCATTTCTCGGTTTATTCCGTGTATACAGTTTTAGGACAGGCTATTTGTTTCTTCTGTAAGAGAAGTTAAACCTCCATCGAACTGTGTATATGCAACAACAGAACTGAAGGTGAGCTTTTATTGCAGAATATGCACATGAAGGCATATCATTGTTTGACTAGATTTTACATTCAAGCAAGAATTCGATCTAGAGTTCAAATTCCATAACCAAAGAAAAAGATACCTACAAATTCAAAATCCTTTAGTCTCCACTTAGCAGCATATAACCCTACGGTTCTGTTAGCTTATCATCTACAAGAAAACATCAGAAACTGTTTCTGCTTTTTCGCAAGAGGATACGTTAGTCATGGCGAGTTTTTTTAAGATCTCTATAGCTCACTCTTGACGTATCCAAAACCGAAAAAGATTGCTTTTTTTTTTTTTCCAATCACAATGTAATAGAAAACTTGTTGGAGCTGATGAGACATCATCTTTTCTTGATGATACTATTTTTCGCACTTTGCTCCAATAGACGAACTAGCGAGATGAAGATTTCCATTCTTGTGACATCCCTGTTCGCCTGTTAGTTAAAATATACGTTGAGAAAGACTTTTAGGTGGGATTCGATATGCAGTCGCAGTTTCAGTAATGAATTGTGATCTTTTTTATTACCTCTACAGCGAAGCGTGCCCAGATCTTGTTGTTTCGAGTTTCCATTATGCCTTTTAAGATGGTCAGCCCCATTCCTCTTATTACGTCTGCTATTTCAAGAAACAACCCTCTTTCCTCACAAAGCATCTGGTAATAAAAATCCAAAAAAAAAAAAAAGAACGGATAAGGGAAAGAGCCATATATTTTCGTTCGAACTGTTGCTCCCAAAAACGATAAAAAAATATTCTAGATTCCTACCTCAACGAGCATCTGACGGGGCTGACTTAAATCCTCGACTATGATAGGGCAAACCGTAGATTGAGAACCTACTTCATAAGCCCATGTGACTCCTCCGAGGTTGTCCTTCGAAACCAGCCCTCCTCTGCTAAGAGTCTGAAAATATTACAAACATCATAAGAATTTGTTGATCGGTAAAAGAAGTTGGTTGAGGTAATATACGTTTGGATCGATTGTTATACTGACATTTGAGCCTACGGTTTGTTTCAGATTCTCTGCGTGCTTCGTAACACTCTCCAAGAACAACATGTGTTTGATCGTGCGTTCGAGGAGAGCATCGATGCTACACTGCGTTCGAGGAAAAACAAGACACAAAAAGATGAACTTCACATTCAAAGAATATGCCAAAAAAATAAAAAAATAGGAAATCATCATCATAGACCACCTTTGCACCATTAGGAACAATCTCCCTAAGTTCTTTAACATGATCTTGGATCATCTGACGATCTTTAGGCCTAGGTCTAGGTTTTTCGCCAGGCTTGAGCCTCTTTCCATTCGTTTTGCCCTTCTCCTCAGACTTCTTCGAGTACCCAGTGGAGAAACTGTTGCTTCGATTTGCTTTGCAACTCTTTCGATCGCTGAGAAGAGTCCATGAACTAAGCTGCGATGATCCACAGATAGAACTACACTGCGAATGAGTTTGTGTCTCAGCCTTCAACGTAGATTTTTGGACACTCAACTCCTCAAATTTCATCTCTGTTGACGGAACGGTACAGATCATAGCATCTAAGAGATGCTCTTCAGCTCTATTTTGAGCCAAAATTGTGCTAGCTGAATTCTCTTGACTAGCAGTAGAATAATGCAAG
>JAPQWV010004996.1:0-24000 GCA_027422505.1 Craterostigma plantagineum
CCTGGACCATCCACAACGGAGGCGTCTGCTCCGTACGTGACTGAAGACAGACTTCAGGCCGCTCTCGCTAACGCGTTGAAGAATTTTGAAGACAAAATTATGGAGAGCGTGCGCAATGCCATCGAGACGTCCCGCCAAGATCGTGGGAAAGCACCCGTCTCGGAGCCGTCTTCATCACAACCCATCCTCACACCCACTCAACCCATACTATCCTCACAAATCCCAACACCCATCCTCACCCACAACCTAATAAATCCTGCCACAGTACCCATCAGCGAATTCCACTCAATTCTGGTCGCCAGGCTGTTGGAATTGATCACACGAATGCCGGAAGAAGATGATCTCTTCCGCAGTCTCGTTGATCGTCCTGACCCATCTGAAATGTGCCGCGGCCAAGGCTCCCACTCCAAACGCCGACATGATGACCCGGACGATCAGGGCCGTCCTGAGGGGGAGAAGAGGCCAAGGATAATGACAAGGGGTCAGAGAGAGAACCCTGGCGCGACTCAGACAAGTAAAGGAGTCGCTGGAACCTCACAACCCACTACCAAACAACTACCACCACGCGCTGCACCACTCAAACCCAAACCCAAACCCACATCGACCCACCAACCTTACAAATAAGGATGCCTCCGCCCACACCACCAACCTTCTCAAGCCCCTTCTTCCGAAAGAAGAAGCAAGTGCTGCCATGCATGTCGCCGCGCAGACTCAGGCGACTCCCTCAACTGCTCCAGACCAACCGGGACCATCAGGACATGGCGTCAACCCACACGAGGTCCTAGACAAATACATATTTGAGGACAGTGGATGACCCATTCCATGCCCGATGTACATCAAAGACAATGGCTTCAGGACGTTCGACACTTCCTACAACAAGCCTCGGTAGACCTCGTGCTCATAGAAGATGAAGAACATCAGGAAGGTGAAGATTACCCGCAAGATATCCCAAGGCTACCAGAGTTCGCGCAACGAGCAGTTTCCCCCACAAGACAAATGTCAGGGACCGTTCGGATCGACACGCCATGGGAGAACATCAAAATTAAAATCCCCTTCCTCGAAGAAGTCCGTGAACACATCTGGAGGTCGCCAGACAGGGTCAAGAAGCCGAACGAGTTTGAGCTAAGAGGAATCTCTCACTGGGATCAGCAGAAGAGGATGACCTACATCTGGATGATGACTCAACTTGGACGTGATGTAAGGATGAAGATGACTAAAGCGCAAGCAAGGAATCATATCAGAGTCTATCTTCTATCTGCCAGCTTCTCAGCGTCTACTGTGCCAAAGGAGGTCTTCCAACCCCAACCTACGTTATCGAGCGAGTGGACAGAACCCGAGAGGAATTAAGCGAGAGCGATCTACCGTACCTCCCTGCCGACGAGGTATACAACCTTATCAGCTGTACGTGGAGAAGTACAAAGGTTCTCAAGGCTTGGTCAAGAAAGAAGGTCTTGAAGGGCTCTACCGGTTCATGATGCGCCAAGTCAAGTACTTCGCTGCACATGACATTCAGATGGCTCTGGAGAGCAACATGAAGAAGGTCAACATGACTGCACCGCTCAACAAAGGACCTGAGATCGAAGGGCTTCCAAGCAATCTGTCACATCAGCTCAGTCCTAGGCATCACCTACCACAATCCAATCACCAAGAAGACTAGGTTGATGCTGAAGACTGAGATTCATAAGTTTTGCGACGGAACGCTCAAGGTCATCAAGAGGAATATAGAGCAAAGGTTGGAAGAAATCAACCGAGAGATGATGCTGAGAATACATTGGTTTGTGAGAGAACAGCCGCTCCTGATGGAATTACTAGATGACATCGAGGAGCGCCTGAAGCTGAGGGAAACACTTAGGAATTATGAGCATGCGCTGGGCTTGCGCAGGTCGTACTATGCCTGACGAAGACAAATGGAGCGGAAGGACAATCAAGCACAAAGGGGGAGATTGTAGAGTATCAATTTTAATTGTGCTTGATTTCGTTAGTTGTCCTTGTAATTAGGGGCTTTATGTATAGTAGTCCTTAGATTAGGACTAGTTTGATATTTATACCAAGTTTGTTTGGTATAAATAGTTGTACACACATTGAGCCTAATACAAAAAAAAAGAGAATCAGTCCGAAAGGCTGCCGAATTCAATTCTAGAGAGAGAAACAACAAAACTTTCTCACACTAAAGGAATTCTCTCTCGTGTTCTTCGAGTGAAGGTTTTCAATCGAAATTCATATTTCAATAATTCTAATCGATTTCCTTAGAATTCATGTGTAGGATTGATTTTGTTGACAAACGAGGACCTAACAAGAAATCAAGCGAAAATAAGAAACACAGATGCAAACTGAGTTTAAAAACACACAATTAGTAAGTAAGGGCCTATTCTACCTTAAAAAGACAATTTGGTGTTAGGAATCGAAGGATTTGTGAGAAAATCGAATCGTCTTTTAAGTTTTTGGACAGAGAAATTGAAGCGGCACTGTAGAATTTGGCGATTAGGTTTTGCGTGTGCAATACTTATTCGACCGCAAAAAAGGCGAGTTTATTTAATGGGCCGATAAGATGTTTTGGGTCGCGATTGGACAGGCCCATTTGAAAGTTTTCGCTCGAGAAACTTGGAAGCGAAAATTATTATTTCGATCCAGTTTTTCGATTTAAAGTTTCTAACTTTTCAGATTAACACCTATTTCACTAAATAACCACAAATTTATTCCCACTATGTATTAAAATAAATGCAATTTAACTCCCTATAATGTCGATCAGTGACATCTGGCTCCACAGCTGATTTTCGAGAAATCTGCAATACGTTGAGCAAGAAGTCCAAAATGTTAGAGTTAATCAACAAGTAATGTTAATAAGGCTCCCCCTGAAAGCGCCGTTGGCTCCAAATCATGAAAAATCATGAAGTCCTTCTTTTGAAGTGCGTTGTAGCAAGGGATCAAAATCGAAAAATTTTTCTGTAACGCTTGGAGAAAAACATCACAAACATTTGGAGCTCAAGGCATATTTTGTTTCGTAAATGCTCCCCCTCAAATGATGCACCAAAATTGATTTAACATAAAAACACAAAATCAATTCCAAGTACCAAACATGTAACATGCAATTTAGACAATTTAGCCTAGATACATGTCCCTTAATCATGTATTGCAGAGGGATTTAGCAAGAACAAATATTCGCATTTTATCAATTCAAAGTAGATGCAAAATTAATTTGAATAACATAATGTGCTATTTGTTTTCAGGTTTTTTTTATATGAAAAAAAAGAGAACTAAGAAAGAAAATCCAGAAAATAATGTACTATTAATATATAACATAATTTGAATAACATAATGTACTATCATTTTATATATAAATAATTTTTTTAATTTTCTTATGAATATTAATACTTATTAATAGTATGGGGTCAGAATATTTTGCTTCGATCACTGTCACGCCTAAAACTTCGCAAGACATTTGAAAGATAATATGCTGTCAAGTCATGTCGACAAATTAAAGTCCTAAGTTCATAGAATGATCCGTTTCGACAACTCTCACTAGGTTCGCTCTATTGCTAAATTATTTTTAACTTGGGATTTTTTATATTTGTATCACTCGAGTCAACACAAGTAATTTTATGTCAATTTACCTGTGATCGAGACGCGTTTAATCATTTCACCTAAGCGAAAGACCGTTATGGAATATGTGGGACTTTGAAGGATATAGTTTGGCTCTGACTTAGAAACGAAGGGAAGATATGGGAAATGTGAGCTTAATTTCTTCGTCTTCCATTTCCTTGTCTTTCTTCTCCATCGTCATTTTTCTTATTTTTCATCCTATTTTTTTTTCCGTCTATCCCCTTTTAAGCACAAGATGAAGCTCCGCTTCTCCACGAGGCTGTATGAGATTATCGTAGGCGAAGTTCTTCTTGTTGGTTCTAGGGCCGATACCGTGTTCCTCTTCTCTTATTCCCTAGAGAGGTTTCAGAGATTATCGATTTGGAGAAGTTCACAGTTATGAAATTCGAACCCGAGGCTGTGCTCCTCTTCTCGTTTAGATATAAGACCGGATTATCGTTGGAGAAGTTCACTTCGAGGTACTCCTCTTTCCAGCCGTTCTGACGAGCGTACAAGATTATCGATGGAGAAGTTCACAGCAGGATCCATGCCCCCTTCTAATGATTTGTGATGTAGATAGTCGGGAGATAGGTTCCTTTGGTCGGCTATTTGTGCGTTGAGCAATGCCTTCTTTTGTCATCTTCTCTCATTTGTTTTTAGTTTTCTCCCCATCCATTTCTCGTTTGAACAACCCTCCAAAGAATATAGAAGTCGGTTGAAGGCTTAAATGGGTTTCAGATGAAGAAAAGGGAATCGAATAAGGCTCAAAGTGGATGACTAGGGGCTAATGTAAAGGATTAAAATTTTATGTGGCCGAGTGAGGAAATTCGTAAGTGTCCTTTTCATTTTCCTAACGAATTAGCACAAGGCGAGTATGAGGCCAAGAATCACTAGTTAAGACAAGCAATTGATGTGTGACTCCGTTCAAGAATAAGTCCAAAGAGAGGAAAATAAAAGCCTAGAGTCCTCACTGTATAAAGTGGCTTTGTGTCTAGTGGAACAAGCTAATGACCGTTAGACATAAGAATGCGACTTAGACTGACCAAATTAAGCAATAAATCCGTCGCATGTCAGGGAAATCTAATCATGACCAGATCGAGCATCCTAAAGATATCGTCATTCCACTAATATTATAGGTATATGTATATTTTTTGGATTTTTATTTGTATTATCTTAGATTTTTATGAAATTTTCATGCAATATATATCAAATAAGATCAAAAAACACATAGAGATAAGCATGTAAGAGCACATATCGATCAGGTAGAGCACATATTATGGAAGATTCAACATGCCCAATTTTCCGACAAGGAATTGGAATCATTTTTCATCCAATGCCTTGGTGAAAATATCGGCTAGTTGATACTCCGTGTTCACAAAATACATGTCAATTGTGCCTTTTCCGCGCGATCCTTAATAAAATGATACCTAATATCTATGTGTTTTGTGCGGGAGTGGTGAACAGGATTGCACGTTATAGCAATGGCACTTTGACTATCACTATAGATGGGTATATAATTTAAATTATACCCATAATCGCGAAGCTGAGTCCTCATCCACAACTTTGCGAGCAACAGCTGGCGGCCGCGACGTATTCTGCCTCAGCCGTCGATGTTGAAATGCAATTCTGCTCCTTGGATGACCAGCAGACCAGCTTTTCGCCTAAAACTTGAGCGCCACCGATTGTGCTTTTCCTGTCCATTCGACAACCTGCATAATCAATGTCCGTGTAGCCAATAAGTTTGAAATTTGTGCCTTTAGGTACCACAATCCTAAGGTCAAGGTGCCCTTGAGGTAGCGCAGAATTCGCTTGACCACTAGCATGTGGAATTCTTGGGATCCGCTTGGAAACGGGCAAAGAGACAGGTGGCAAACATAATGTCTAGCCTACTCAAGGTGAGATACATGAGAAACCCGATGCTGCTGCGATAGAGTGTGATGTCGACCGCTTTTCCAGAGGGATCGACATCCAACTTGGAGCTTGTTGCCATGGGAGTGCTGAGAGGCTTGCTCTGATCTTGATGGAATTTCTACAAGATGTCTTTGATATACTTGGTCTGACTTATGAAAATTCCATCTTCGAGCTGCCTGACTTGTAACCCTAAAAGAACTACATTTCTCCCATGTGGCTCTTCTCAAACTTGGTCTTCATGAGATCTCCAAATTTATGACATAGCCGGGGAGTAGTGGATCCGAAGATGTCGACGTAAACTTAGACGACCATCAGATCCTTGTCTTGCCATTTATTGAAGAGAATCATATCGATGGTTCCTCAAATAAATCCAGACTTCATGAGGAATTCACAAGGACGTCATACCAAGCACGAGGGAATTGTTTTAGTCCGTAGAGAGGTTTATCCAATCGATAGATGTAATCAGGATGTTACGAAGCCTTTAGGTTGGGCGACGTATACTTCTTCCTTTAACGCACCGTTGCGAAAGGCGGTTTTTTTACGTCCATTTGGTAGACTTTGAAGTCCTTATGGGCCATTCTTGCCATTGTATTCAATTCTGTCCCCTGCATCGTAATCCGTAGGGCATCCCGCATCTCTTTCGCACTTTCACCATATTCGAGTTGCATCAGAATGGCATTAGAAATGGCTTGCATCATGTATGATTTTGCGACTTTGTCTGCTTTAATTCTCAATTTTTCTTCATCGCTGCATTGGTCAGCAGTTTTCAAGATCCTCTGTTCCTCTCTTGCAGGAGTGGTGTCACTAGTGGTTGGGATTATGGTCCAGAACTCTTTGGGTCTATTGTAAATGGATTCCAACAAGTTATCTGAGTTGTCCTTGCTTTCAATAAAATTGATGAACCTTCTTTTCCAGACTGCATATTCTCCGTGTCTGATGATAGGAGGTCTAACATCATTTCCCATACTGAATGAATCCATTCCCTGTGTTTTGGATGTGATCATTGACGTGTAATGTGAGGAAAATTAAATCCGAATCCAAAGATTTGGTCAAAATTGATTTTGGGGTTTGACTTTGACTGTAGGTTTTGATCGCGTGCTTGGATAGGTATGTGTATTCGCGAATTGTGATTGGTACTTGGTTTGCGAATTGGGTAGAAAATAATTGATTCGCGAATTGACTTGTGTAATCGAGTTCGTGGAATGATACGGGTTCGTGAATTGAAGCTGGAATTCGCGAATTGAGCAATTCGCGAAGTGACTAGATTCGTGAAATGTGTAGTTCGCGATTAAAGATGAGTTGGTTCATGAAAATTGGTAAGATTTGCAAAATGTCCGAATTTTGAATCAGTTTGAAAGTTCGCAGAAAGGTGACGGGATTCGCGAATTGACAGGTTTGCGAATTGGTGTGTGAGTTCATGAACTGGTCCGAGTATCGGGTTCGCGTAGTGGACTTAATTCGTGAAACTCGCTTATTCAAATGATTTGCGAGATTCAATTCGCAGAACTAGAGTTCGCGAAATGAAGTATCGCGAAGTGGCTTTACGATTTGATTCGCAAAAGATGACTGGATTCGTAAATTGGTAGATTTGCGAACCGGTTGAGGATTCGCGAACTGACCTGAGAACAAGGATTCGCGAAACTTTGGATTCGCAAACAGACTGGAAAGTAGGATTCGCGAAATCTGAATTCGTGAACAACAAAGCGTGAATTTGAGACGTTGATCTTGAGGAATCCAACGGCACTTGTATTTCCAACTCGCGAAACTGAGCTTTCGCGAACTCCGTGAACCTAATTCGTGAAATTGGTGCTTTCAATTCGCGAAAATCCTCCTTAAATCAGAATTCGTCAAACTTAACTCAGACTGTGAATTCGCGAATTCTTAACCCCAGATACCCGTCGTTCGCGAATCCAAAGACAGAAAGCAAAAACGAAGCTGTTCTTCATTTTTGTTGACGAAAATTTCAAAAACTAGCTCCAAATTCGACAGAATCAAATGAAAGCTCTTAGAATTGATAGAAGCTAAACTTTGCAGCTTGAAGAACTTAGAGAATCACGCGATAGAGCTTAGGTTCAAAATTTTGAGTTCTATGACAAAAAAATCTTACACTGATCGATTCTTTGAAGCTTGAAATGAAGTTTCCTCACCTACACGCTTGCTCTGATACCACTTGTTAATCCAGGTTATCCAAGAACACTTCAATAGATTAAACCTTCAATTGATGTGAACAGTACGTTTGGAGGCTTAGCGTATTGAATACGTGAGATTTTAGAATGAAAAACTTAACTTATGATGATTAGGGTTTTGGCTTAAATACCTTGGAAAGGTATTAAGCCCATTGGGCCCCTAACAAACCCCATTTCAACCACAACCCACACACCTAGGAATTAACACATTAGATATATCATAAAGAAATACAGAAGACTAAGACTAAATATTTTGGACACTTTTCAAATATTCCTAACAAAGTCTTTACTTTAGATTCAGATAAGGTTAAGTTTTCTTGAAGAATAGCTATTGTAGAATACCAGTTCTAATTGTGCTTGATTTTATTAGTTGTCCTTGTAATTTGGGGCGTTTTGTATAGTAGTCCTTAGGACTAGTTTGATATTTATACCAAGCTTGTTTGGTATAAGTACATGTAAATCAATTGAGCTGAATAGAGAAAGTTTTGAAAATTGATCCGAAAGGCTTGCAATTCAATTTCTAGAGATTTCACTGTCTAATTGATTGCGAGCAATTACCTGAAATTATCTGTGTTAATCGTATTCTGTGAATTTTTCTCGATCGTTCTAATTTTTCTCGCTAGGTTTACGATCGGATTGGTTTCTCGATCGAAAAACTTGGCGCGAGAATTTTTCTCGGTCAGAATACGAAGTCAGCGCTAGAATCGTCATCACAATAAACGATTTTAGTTAGAAATATTTCTCGAGCTTTATTCAGCGAAAAACGTTTTCGAGAGAGACCAATTTTGACTTCGCATGCGTAAAAACTATCTCTCGAAAAACTTTTCCGGTCAAACCTTTAACGTTTGACCAGGCGAAAATCATTTACACGCGAGAAACTTTTCTAGTCAACAGATTTATTTTGACTTGTCGAGAAACTTACTAACGTACTGTTTCTTTACGATCGAAATAAATTTACGATCAGGAAATTTTTCTCGACCGAACGATTTTGAGCAATTTATTTCGCTCGTAAAATATTTCGCTGACAAACTTTCTCACATGAGAACAATACATAGTATATTCTATTTCGACGAAATTATTTTCAATCAAACTTTAAAGATTGAATCGAAAATAATTCTCGAACTAATTTTTCGAATCAAACGCTACTAACGAACTTTGTTACTTGTGAAGCACATTACATGATCTTCAAACCTTCAAAACACTTAACGAAGATCCTTCAACAACTCAACTACAATATAAAATGGATGCATACTCGCTAAGAAATGACAATCGTCCGCAACGAGGCGAATATACCGTGTGGAGAAGCCGCTTCCTAAATTTCATCGCTCTAAAAGATCAAGCTGAAAATCTACTGCACTCTCTTGAAGAGGGACCGGCACAATTCTGGGTCCTTGTACCCGGAGATGAAACAGCTACTCCTCCAATTCCACCTTCTAGGCGACTAAGGGAGCCTAGGGAATATTCTCTAGAGGAAAGGGCTCGAGCTAAGGCTGATCTAGTAGCCATGAATACCCTCATGCAGGGCATCCCCAATGACATATACAGACAGATTGATAGCCTTTCATCGGCTAAAGAAATGTGGGATGAACTGCATAGGATGATGCAGAGGACGAAAGTTGGCATAAAGGCCAAAAAGGCAAACATTCTCACTGCTTACGACTCCTTCAAAGCAAAGCCGGAGGAGAGTCTATACGAGATCTACCAAAGATACCTCACAAAGACCAATATGGAGACAAACATAAGATTTTTATCTTCTCTGCCCGCGGAATGGAAGAAAATATCCACTCATATTCGACAAAATAAAGATCTAGAGGAGTTGGATGTCCATGCCGTGTTTAACAATCTCGCACAGCATGAGGATGATATCAGCGAGATTCTCAAAGAGCAGAAAGGCAAACAGACCGAAGACACTGTTGCTTTAGTCTCGGAGAAGAGGAGCTCAAGATCAAGAAAGAAAAAGATCGTTAGGCCTCCTTCACCTTCAGAGTCGGAAGAAGAGTCAGACTCCGACGTTGAGCCAAATTTGAAAGCTCTAGGAAAGCAGTTAGCTCTCATAGGACAAATGATGAGCAAGAAGTACTTCAAGAAGAAGTCTTCAACCTCAGCCAACAGACTTCGGACTACAAGCTCTAAAAATAAAGAACGTGCACCAGAGAGCTCCGAAGTCAAGAACCCTAAGGAGGCTAACAAATGCTTCAATTGTGGCAAGCCAGATCACTTCGCCAGAGAGTGCACTCTTCCAAAGAATGCCAACTACTACTCCAGGAAGCTCCAATTGACGAAACAGAAAGAAGCTGGAGTAGCTCTCATGGACGAACAGGACCATGGCTCCAGGACACGTCGAGTTCTGAAGAAGAGAATCTAGCTCTCATGGCCCGTCTCGACAATGAATCGGACGCCGAAACATCCAATCGTACGGACGACGACAACGCATCCACTTCGTCAAAAGAAGTAGTCTCTTCTTCCACATTATTGACCATGTTAGAATCATATCAAACACAATATGCTAACATGAAACTTGAGCAGAAAAGTATAAAGGAACTAGAGAATAAACTTGAGAGATCTCAGGAGAAGATAGATAGTCACGAATAAGAACTTAGGAGCTCTAGTGCGAATATAGAAGAACTTACTAAGAGTCTATATTCTAGAGAGACTAGTCAACCTCAATTAGGACAGCATAGTGAAAAGATTAAGGAATTAGAAGATACGCTAGCAAATAACTACAATTGTTTGGTTAGGAATCTCAACGAGAAGGCCACCTTAAATTGTAGGATAACCGAAGCTACCTCTACGATCACTAACTTAGAAGCTCAATTAGAAATATCAAATGCTAAGGTTAGTGAGCTTAGTAAGGAACTAGATGCCTGTCAAGCCGTTAAACTAACGGTAGAAAATAATTATGCTCTCCTAACTGAGGAACGCAAGAAGTTATATGCAACAATTAAGAAATTAAATGATCTTCTTATGCGTAGGGGACATTCTGAGCAGACGATATTCTTAAACAAGCCCAAGGATATAGAGTTCTATAATCCAATAGAAGGCATATGTTACACTAACCCACATGTTTTACGGAAGAAAGAAATATATGATATTAAAAACATGGGTTTAGCTGCAACCTCTCTTATAAATATTACGGAATCGACATATGAAAATGCTTTTGATTCATCTATTAGACAAGCCTCACATGGGCCTGAGATCCCCTTTGACTACAATGAACTAAACGAAAGAGACAAAAACAGGAAACCATCTCTAACACCCGTCAGTGATTTAGTTCAAGTTCTACCTCCTGATTCTCAAACCCACTACGAGGAAGTCAAAAAGGTTAATTATCAAAATTCTCTCTACAAACCCCTATCATAAAACAGATAGAGGAGTCACAGGCAAAATTAGATAAAGAACAAGAGAATTTCGAAGCTGAAAAGAAAAAGTTCTTTAAGGAGATGGAAAATCTCAAGGCTTCCTCATCCTCCCAAACTAACTCTCACGCTATTATAAAAAGCGTGAAAATCGAAAAATCGCCTTCGAAAGATCAAAAGAGCATTAATATTTCTATTAAAAGTGCTAAGACTAATTCAATTTCACCTGCGTCCACAGGGGGCATAGGGCCAGCACTGAAAACGAAGGCGAGAGTGTCTAGTTCTAAGATAAAGAAGGAGCCAGGAGATTTGAATGTTTCTAAAAATGTTACTCCTTCTGTTACAATAAAAGACACTCGTAGTAATAAAAGAACCATTTCTACGGTCAAAATAATTGCTTCTACTTGTTCACTTCAGCCTATCACCTTTAGAAGCGACAATTTCGAAATAGGCTCTATCTCAAAAATTTCCATTAATCATTCTGAAAAAATGCCACAAGAAAGACCCGTAGGAAACAAGATCCAACCATAAAGAAAGGTTATGGCGCTGTACATGCCTGTACTCACCTAAGGTATCCCGTAAAGATTGAGTCCCCCAAGCACCTTAGGAGATTATCGAAAGAAAAGATCTTTTCCTCGGTCAAACCTTCCAAAGCATTTGTACGTGCTGAAATTAACCTTCCTTGCAAGGTTCAACCCAAATGGGTTCCTAAATCTCCGTCTAGGACGACAAAAGCCAAAAAGGCCAAGTCTCCTATAGAGGCAAAACCCAAACCCACTTCTCCGAAAGTGGAATGGGTTATTAAAACTCCTCCGAATAAAAGTTTAGGAATCATATCTGAACCCAACACTAAATCTGCTAATCTGAGAGGACCCATGCTTAAGTGGGTACCTAAAGCTCTCTAATTTATTTTTGCAGATCCATCATGCGTGGTACCTCGACTCTGGTTGCTCCACACACATGACTGGTAATCAAGAGCTGCTGAGCAACTACAAAGGCCGACCAAAGGGCAAAGTCAGATTCGGAAACAATGACTCAGCTCCAATACTTGGATTTGGAGATATCATTCTGGAGAATCTGACAATAAAAGATGTCTCGTATGTCGAAGGCCTCCGCCATAACTTGTTCAGCATAGGCCAGTTCTGTGACAAAGGGTTCCAGGTGGTCTTTCATGCTGACCGGTGCAGAATTTTGGATGGTCAGGACACAGAACTCCTTCGAGGACTTCGGAAATCCAATCTTTACACGATCAACCTGACGTCCGTGCGGCCCTCGACAACTGTATGCCTCATCTCTCAGATTGATTTACAGACGAACAGCCTATGGCATCAACGACTGTCTCATCTGTACATGAAAGCTCTCCAACATCTTTCTACGAAAAAGTCGGTTCACGGTCTTCCAACTATACTACTACAAAGGGAGCATCAGTGTTCGGCATGTCAATTGGGAAAAATGAAGCGATCATCTCATCACGTCAAGCAAATTGCGTCTACTTCTCGACAATTGAAACTCGTATGGATCTCTGTGGGCCGATGCAGACTCAGAGTATCAATGGAAGAAAGTATGTGCTAGTGATCGTCCATGACTACTCTCGCTACACGTGGACAAAGTTCCTCCGAACCAAAGATGAGACCGGTGACTTGATTATCAACTTTGTGAACACTACTCAAAATCTGCTGCAACAGACTATTCAAGTTATTCGAACAGACAACGGCACTGAGTTCAAGAACAACCACCTCAGTGCGTTTTATCAGAAACTTGGAATAAGTCATCAATTTTCAGCCGCCAAAACAACTCAACAAAATGGGGTCTTTGAAAGGAAAAACAGAACACTAGTGGAAGCAGCTCGTACAATGCTGATCCATTCAGGACTTCCACACTTTCTATGGGCTGAAGCAGTCAATACCGCTTGTTTTACCCAAAACAGGACGGTGGTTCACAAACGGTTCAACAAGACTCCGTACGAGATTGTGAATAATAGAGTGACCAACGTCTCATTCCTCAAAGTCTTCGGGTGCAGGTGCTTTGTGGCGAACGACAGAGAGCAATGTGCAAAGTTCGACCCTAAAGCATTGAAGCAACTTTTGTCGGGTATTCTTCAACATCAAAAGTGTACCGAGTATACATCAAGTCCAATCGAATAATTAAGGAAAGCTATAATGTCACTTTCCACGAAGTGGCATGGCTTCTCGTCACTTCAGTCCAGGACCCGTGCCTAACCAGATGGCTCCTGCACAACTCAGTTCAGGACCCGTACTTAACCCGCTGGTTTCTGAAGACAACATCTCAGAACTCGTAATCACTGGTGTGTTGGCACAAAACCAACAGAAGATGGCAACAACTCCGAATTCAACGTCAGACGAAGCAACGAGACTTGTATTAGACGATTTGGATTCTCTCTTCGAACCAGTATATCGGTCATGCACTGCTATGCCTACAGTGGATTCCCCACCCGACGAGACCGACGTACCAAGCTCTTCTCATATCTCTACCCCACCCGATTCAGAATTGCCACAGATTAACGAAGAACCTACAGCGGTCATCGAGGAAGTATCATCGGAGATGATCGATCCAAGTGCAGTATTGACCTTCCTCAATCAAATGATCAATCGGAGACTATAGGAAATCTAGACCCACAGATGGCTGACGCATCTACTTCAGCCTTGCCTCATGAGCGCAAGTGGACTGGAGGTCACCCAGTTGATCAGATAATTGGCGATCCTTCGGATGGAGTGAGGACACGTCGTCAACACAGTCTATTCAGCTGCTTCCTGAGCCAAAACGAGCCTACTAAGGTAGCAGACGCACTACGAGACCCGAATTGGATAATTGCGATGCAAGAGGAAATCAACCAATTCGAACGTCTTCAAGTATGGACCTTGGTACCCCGTCCACATGGGAAAACAATAGTCGGAACTAAATGGTTATTCATAAACAAGAAAAATGAAGATGGTGAAGTGATCCGGAACAAAGCAAGGCTAGTTGCAAAGGGATACAATCAACAGGAAGGCATCGACTACGACGAGACATATGCTCCTGTTGCCCGAATCGAAGCTATCCACCTTCTCATGGCTTATGCGGCTCAAAAAGACTTCAAAGTCTATCAGATTGATGTTAAGACCGCCTTTCTCAACGGCGTGTTAAAAGAAGAAGTCTACGTCGGTCAGCCGGAAGGCTTCGTTGATCAAGAACATCCCGATCACGTCCATCGCTTGGATAAAGCTCTCTATTGACTAAAACAAGCCCCACGTGCTTGGTACGATGTACTGAGTGAATTCCTCGTGAAGTCTGGATTCATACGAGGAACGATAGACACAACCCTCTTCATCAAATGGCAAGACAAAGATCTGATGGTCGTTCAAGTACGTCGACGATATCATCTTCGGATCAAATAATCGACGGCTTTGCACGAAGTTCGGAGATCTAATGAAAAGCAAGTTCGAGATGAGTCACAGATGTAGTTCTTTTTAGGACTACAAATCAGGCAACTCGAAGATGGGATTTTCATCAGTCAGACAAAATACATCAAGGATATTCTGAAGAAATTCCATCAAGACCAGAGCAAGCCTCTCAGCACTCCTATGTCACCAAGCTGCAAGTTGGATGCCGATCCCTCTGGCAAGTCGGTCGACATCACACTGTATCGCAGCATCGTTGGATCTATTCTCTACCTCACTTCGAGCCAGCCGGATATCATGTTTGCCACCTGCTTATAAAGAATCTCATATGCTCGCGGTTAAAAGGATTCTACGTTACTTAAGGGCACTTCTACCCTTGGACTATGGTATCCAAAGGGTACGAACTTCAAACTTATTGGCTACACTGACGCTGATTATGCAGGTTGTCGAATGGGCAGGAAAAGCACATCCGGTGGCGATCAATTTTTAGGCGAAAAACTGGTCTGCTGGTCATCCAAAAAGCAGAATTGTGTGTCAACTTCGACGGCCGAAGTGGCATACGTGGCTGCCGCCAGTTGTTGCTCCAGATGCTGTAGATGCGGACACAGCTTCGCGACTATGGGTACAATTTAAATAAATATAGTGATAGTCAAAGTGAAATCGCTATTACTTGCAATCCTGTTCATCATTCATGCACAAAACACATAGATATAAGATATCACTTTATCAAAGATCACGTAGAAAAAGGCACCATAGATATATATTTTGTAAACACGGAATTTCAACTAGCCGACATTTTCACCAAGGCTTTGGATGAGAAATGATTCCAATTCCTTGTCGGAAAATTAGGCATGTTGAATCTTCCGTAATATGTGCATTACCTGATCTTCTGTGCTATCACATGCTCTATTCTATGTGGTTTCCATGCTTATTTGTCTTTATCTTGCGTGATATCAAATATAAAATATAATAAAAATATACAATGTATATACCTATAATATAAAGGGGTATGACGAAATCCTTTAGGATGCTTTGATCTAAAGTCACTGAGAATACCTCGACATGCGATTGATTTAATTGCTTAATTTTGTCAGTCTAAGTCGCATTCTTGTGTCTAAAAGGTCATTAGGTTGCTCCACTCGACACAAGTCACTTTACATATGCGAGGATTCAAGCCTAGTTCCTTTTTCCTACTTTGGATCTATTTCTTGAGTGAGTCACACATCAATTAGTTGTCTTACCAAGTGATACTTGGTTTCATGCTCACCTTGCTTTAGCTCGTTAGAAAAATGATAAGGGCGCTTAGGATACTCCTCATTCGGCCTTATATAATTTTTCCCTCACATTAGCCCTTAGTCATCCACTTTGAGCCTTCTCCGATGTCCTTTTCTTCCTTTGAGACCCATTCCCAGCCTTTAACCGAATTCTATACTCTTCGGAGGGGGAGAAAACAAAGGAAAAGTGGGATGATGACAAAAGAAGGCATTGCTCAACGCGCAAAAATCAGACTAAAGGAACCTGCCTTCCGACTATCTTGAAGAAAGTGGCATGGTTCCTGCTGTGAACTTCTCCAACGATAGTTCTTACAAGAAAAGAGGGAGAAACGATTGAAAAGAAGAAAGACGCCGAAAAAAAAAGGAGACGGACGTAGAAATGGAAGATGACGAAGAGATAAGCACACTTTCCTCTAAATTCCTTCCCTTCTAAGTCCTAGCCAAACTAAAACCCTTACACCCCTTTTGATTCCAATCGACGGTCTCTCGCTCGGGTGAAATGATTTAAAAATACCTCGATCACAGGTAAATTGACTTAAAATTGCTTGTGTTGACTTGAGTGATATAAATATAAACATCCCAAGTTAGAAATAATTGAGTGCAAGAGCGAACCTAGTGAGAGTTGTCGAAATGGAGCAGTCTATGAACTTAGGACTTTAGTTTGACGACATGACTTGACGGCATTTTCTTCTTTCAAATGTCTCGTAAAATTTTAGGTGTGACGATTGATCGAAGCAAAATAATCTGACCCCCATACTATAATAATAGTAAAATATTAAAAAAATTAAATAAACTTGAAAATATATATATATATATATATATATACAGGTAAATAATAATAAAATAATTAATTAAATAAACTTGAGAAAAATATATACTTCGCACATTTTGACATGAAATGTTATGTTTCATATGAGTTGAATTGAATAAATGCGAATCTGTTTTAGTATCGCACATTCTAAACGCAAAGTTACATTGCGTTGGTACTGAATTGTTTAAATGCGATAAATTTTTCATTGCTCTTATCCTCACACAATACTATAAGTACATGTTTTTGGGGACCATGTATATGTGCTTAATGAGTAAATTTGTGTGTTATATGCTCGCGACTTGAATTTATTTCATATGCTTGCATACCTAGTCAGTTCTTGCGCATCATTTGAGGGGGAGCAAATATAAAAATCGTGCATTAGCTCCAAATATTCTTGACGTTTTTCTCTAAGCATTTCAGATTCCTTCAAACAAAATAACGGAGCAAGACGTCGACACCACAAGGAAAGGAGCTAGTCACAGACCAAATATTTCATCCCTAAAAGAATTGCTGATTAACTCCATTATTTCTAACGTCTTCTTTCTAAGTGGTACGGATTTTAGTTTTTGCCAGGGAATCAAGATGTTACTACACGGAAAATACAGGGGGTTAATTGCATTTATTTTAATTCTAAGGGGGAGCTTTACAATGTGATTTTATTTGAAATAGGGGTCAATCTGAAAATTTTAGAAGTACTTACTTTCGAGAGACTAGATAAAAGACTTAATTCACGATCATAAGTTTCTCGATCGTAAACAGTGTTGAGAACAATTTTGAACAGCCGCGATAATTTGCGATCGAAAAAAATTGAATTGAGGAGCAATTCTCGAATCAAAAGTTTCTCGAGCGCAAATAGTAATGGGCCTGATCCATTTAGTCACAAAACGTCCAATCGCAAACCCAACTTTGATTTACAGCAAGTTAATAAAAGTTCACTTTTTGTCAGTCGAAAAACTTTTTCTCACGCAACCCTAATTGCAAAAAATTTCTCTCGCGAAAAACTTACACAGACAGCTCAAATCTATCAAAAATCTTTCGATTTTCAACACCAAACTGTATGTTTAAGGTAGAAATGAGATTATTTTGACATCTGCGTGTGATTTACCTTCGTTGGCATCTGCATTTTGAAGTTTTTCGCATGTTTAGGCTTAGATTTTCGATTGTTCTTCAAAACTGAGAAAAACCGTAACTATATTATAGTGGTTGAGGCTTGATTTTGAGTTTTATCTGAGTTTAATGCCTGCACTTAAGATAGTTTCGATATTCTTCATGAATCTGGTAGAATGAATCATCGGAAAATCTGCATCTTCGACTGAAATTTGAGTTTGGATGAAACTGGGCTTTTCAATGTTTAAAGCCATCGAAGAACTTTGTCGATCGCAAACAGTCTTAATTGAATTCCGATTTAATTGAGATACTGTTTGTATTGAATTAGTTCTCAATCGATAAAATTCTGATTTAGTTGCTAAGATAGAAGATTTTGACCGAAAATATTATTTACCATCGAGAAAGCTAATTAGGATTTTTGTGAGCGAAAAACTTAAGCACTGATTAGACAATTTAGATGCAAATTTTATCGAGCGTAAAACATATTATCGCAAAATAGAATTTTCGATTTAATTTCAATTTGGTCGCAAAAATTTAGCAGCGAAAAATTAATTTTTCAACGGTTAATTTTTCGATCGTAAAATTCGCTGCTTAGGATTTAATTGGTCGAAAAATTTCTTGACGATTGACTTAGTCTTTCGTTGACTAATTTCTCGATAAAAATATATCGCAGCGAAAAATTTTACTTACAATCGAAAATTACATTCCGCTCGACAAAATTCAAATCGAAAAATTTTATTCAATCGAAGAAAATTTCTCGATAGTAAATTTACCTGAGAAATAATTTCTCGATCGTAAATTTACACGGAATTTTCTCGATCGTAAAATTGATCGACTACAGTCTCGATTTCAACGTCAACACTTAGAAATTTTTCTCTAAGTCTTTTACACTGTAGCGAACATTAGCGAATAAAATTTTCTCGATCAAAAATTAAACGGAGACATTACAATTGTAATCAATGCATAGGAAATCAATTTGAAAACCAATTTTATCGAGCGAAAAATTTCTCGGCGAACAGTGACATTACCCGCGATTAAACACTTAGAAAATTTCGATTTCTTTTTCACGCGTTAAGTGTTCAATTCAAAATTACAATCATGCCATTACATTTTTTCAAAATCAAGTATCCTATGTGCAGATCATACGATTTCAATTCAAAAATCATCAAACATGTCATGACTTGATACAGTATTATAGTTTGATGAAATTAAATCCCTTTTCGACTATAATAAAAAATTATGAACTAATGAACTTTTATATCTCTTTATTTCTTTTCAGATGGATCGCTACCCTCGATACAATCACATATACGACCACAATTCGAGGCCTGGACGAGATCATTTTCTCTATCCTGCGAGGCCATCCATCTGGCACGCATTGACGGTCACCGCCTCCTATCTCCAGCAATTCTGGGGATATATACAAGGAGCTGTAGCGAATGGAGCATTCTCCTTCACAACAAGAATCGGGACACGGCATATTCATATGGACAAGAACCAGTTCGGAATGATACTGGACTTGCCATACAGCGCAAATTACGACCCGCTCCCGTCGGACGCAGAAATGGTCCACGACTTCATGCAAATGGGATATCAACCGCAGTCACCAAGTTAGCTTAGGTTCAGAGCAGCGGTATCCCTCACCCCTGGAAGACACTGTTCGGGATCGTGAACAAGTGTCTATCACCCAAGCATGCTGGCTTCGACAAG
This sequence comes from Craterostigma plantagineum, assembly GCA_027422505.1. Taxonomy (NCBI): domain Eukaryota; kingdom Viridiplantae; phylum Streptophyta; class Magnoliopsida; order Lamiales; family Linderniaceae; genus Craterostigma; species Craterostigma plantagineum. The sequence goes on from JAPQWV010004996.1 coordinate 19,333, forward strand.
GGCAACGACAATATACTGCGAATCTTTCACGGACTCGCTTTCTCCAGAAATGACGATTTCGCGCAGCTGATCTGGAATGATCTGGCTGACCAGATTCGGTTGAAGGAGAATCGGAGATCGAAGAACGTGCCCTATGCTCGATGGTTCAACGTGATCATCAGGGAGTTCATGGAGCTACACGTGGAGAATATTTCTCAGCTGCCTCCCGGAGGAAACTATCAGCCGCCAAGGCTAAAGTTCTTCCATAATCCACGGCTCACGGACTTGGATCAACCGTCGATGCCGATTCCACTCAACCTTCTCAGGCTCGCCGACCCCGCGGGAGCTGATTATCAGAGATTCTGTCGGGAACACAATCTAACCGAGCAAATGACCAGAGGGCCCCCGGTAGCTGTACATGTGAGCCCTCCCCAACCGCCACAACACTAACCAAGCCCTGACGACACGGTGATAGATGTTGTCGCTCAGGAGCTTCAACAGGAGTCTCCTTTGGTCGAAGAGCCAATGCCCGACGTAGGTGACACTCTAATAGACGTCGTGGCTAGTGAGATGGCGCTCGAGGCTCCTGCACATGAATATCAAGTAGAAGTGCCCGTTCATGCCGGCATGCTCGAAGAAACCATTGAGGAGGTTCTTCAACCAGTAGCACAGCCCGAGGTCGAAATGGGGCAAAGCTCTCTTCCACTAGTGACGGATCAGGCATTGGAGGACGTTGATCGTGACTGCACTCCTCACAGCCCCCCGTCTGACACGGAGTCTGACGAGGAAATAAGCCTGATAACCAGGAGACTTAGCATTCAACTGAAGTCCCTCTTCCCGGCCGTCACCACCACACCAGATACTACGCCGACCACATCTACAAGTGTTGCTGGCACTTCTTCGCTCAATCTTGAGCCGCAACAAAACCTTGTGGTGTCTGGTTCGCAGGCGCAACCTGAGCCTACCATAACACCCATAGAGGCGAATCTTCAAGATTCTACTCGAGGATTGGGTGGAAGTCTCTAGTCACAACCTCAAGTGACTGTGAGCCAACCTGAAGAGTCGGTGTCTACTCAAGGGTTGATAACAGGCGACTTCAGTCGTCCTGGTCCATCTAAGGAGGCGTCCGCACCCTTTGTGACGAACGAACAGTTCCAGGCCGCTCTGTCTGCCGCTGTACAATCCATGGAAGACAAAATCATGGAGAGAGTACTCCAAGCAATCGTGACATCCCGAAGAGATACCGGAAAAGCACCTGTCTCAGAAGGCCCTTCGTCACAAACCAATCCCACACATCCACAACCCACACCCACCGACCCTTTAGCCACTTCCTCCATTCTTATCAACCCATACACTATACCTATAACAGAGCTCCACGACATACTCCTCGCCCGCTTGATCGGCCTTTCCATCCGATCGCCGCAACAAGAATCACTTTATTGGCGATTGGTGGATCACCCTGAGCCACCGACTAACACTTGCCAAGGCCAAAGCTCCCACTCACGGCACAGACATGACGATCCTGACGATCAGGACCATCATGAGGGGGAGAAGAGGCCAAGGACATCTACAACTGGCCAAGGACAAGGCTCGGGCGCTACGCAGACAAGCGCTGGAGCTGGTGAAACCCAAACCCAAACCCAAACACAAACCACCCACACCACGCACCGCACCGCCACTCTACCACATATCGACCCACCAACCTTTAACCTACGGATGCCTCCGCCCACACCGCCGATCTACTCAAGCCCCTTGCTTCCGGAAGAAGAAGCAAGTGCAGCAATGCTTGTGGCCCTAGCAGCTAGGGGTGAGCAAAATATCCGAAAACCGAATTCCGATCCGATATCCAACTTTCAAAATCCGAAAAACCGGATAACCGGTTTAAAAAACCGGATCGGATATCCGATCCGCATTTCTTTTAAGTGAACAGGATCGGATTCGGATATGCCCAAGGGTAAAATTCGAATATCCGGTATCCGAATTTAATTTTTTTGAAAAATATAAATTAAAAAGTATAGCCCAACAATAAAGCCCAACGCCCAAATAAACCAAAAAATTCTGATATCCGAAAAAAACGAATATCCGATTAAAAAAGGGAATCATTTTATTGATAATATAAAAAAAAATCACCTAAAATCGGATTCTGATATCCGCTTTCGGATATCCGAATTAAATATGATATCCAAAAGCGGATATCCGAATTGAATCGGAGCGGATGCGATTTATAGTTTGAGGTATCCGAAAATTCGAATATCCGAAATTCCGGATATCCGAATTTGCTCACCCCTACTAGCAGCTACCCAAGCTACTCCCTCACTCACTCCAGACCAAGCGGGCCCCTCAGGACATGGCGTCAATCCACACGAGGTACTAGATAAATACATCTTCGAAGGACAGTGGATGACCCATTTCATGCCCGAGGAGCATCAGAGACAACGATTTCAGGACGTCCGACACTTCTTACAACAAGCATCCGTGGACCTCGTTATCATAGAAGACGACGAACTTCTGGAAGGTGAAGACTACCAAAGAGACTTCCCAAGGCTACCAGAGTTGATCGCACAACGAGCGGTGTCCCCCACCAGACAGATGCTAGGGACCATTCAGATCGACACGCCATGGGAGAACATCCGAATAGAGATACCCTTCCTCGAAGAAGTCCATGAGAATATCTGGAGGTCACCGGACAGAATCAAGAAGCCGAACGAGTTTGAGCTGAGAGGGATCTCTCACTGGGATCAGTAGAAGAGGATGACTTATCTATGGATGTTGACCCAACGAGGATTGGACGTAAGGCTGGGGATTCCGAAGGAACGACTGAAGAGTCGTTTCAAGGAACTCTCCCCGATATACCAACTCCTCAGTGTCTACTGTGCAAAAGGAGAATTTCCAACACCTCACTACGTTATTGAGCGAGTGGACAGAACCCGAGAGGAACTAAGAGAGAGTGACCTTCCGTATCTCTTTGCCGACGACGTATACAACCTCTATCAGCCGTACGTGGAGAAGTACAAAGGTCCTCAAGGCTTCGTCAAGAAAGAAGGCCTCGAAGGGCTCTACCGGTTCATGATGCGATAAGTCAAATACTTCACCGCGCACGACCTTCAGATGGCTCTGGAGAGAAACATGAAGAAGGTCAACATGGCCGAACCACTCAACAAAGGACCTGAGATCGAAGGGCTTCCAAGAATCATGTGCACATCAGCTCAGTCCTAGGCATCACCTACAACAATCCAATTGCCAAGAAGACTAGGATGATGCTGAAGACAGAGATTCATAAGTTTTGCGATGGAACGCTCAAGGTCGTCAGGAGGAACATTGAGCAGAGGTTGGAAGAAATCAATCGAGACACTATGCTGAGGATCCACCGGTTCGTGAGAGAACAGCCGCTCCTGATGGAATTGCTGGATGACATCGAGGAGCGCATGAAGCTAAGGGAAACGGTTAGAGATTATGAGTGTGCACTGGGCTTGCGCAGATCGTACTACGCCCGACAAGGACAAAGAGCGGAGACGCAATCAAGCACAAAGGGGGAGAATGTAGAATACCATTTCTAATTGTGCTTGATTTTATTAGTTGTCCTTGTAATTTGGGGAGTTTTGTATAGTAGTCCTTAGATTAGGACTAGTTTGATATTTATACCAAGCTTGTTTGGTATAAATACATGTAAATCAATTGAGCTGAATAGAGGAAGTTCTGAAAATTGATCCGAAAGGCTTGCAATTCAATTTCTAGAGAGAGAAACAACAGTAACTTTCTCACTCTACTCGAATTCTCTCTATCGTTCTTCAAATGAGTTTTTCGATCGAATCTTATTGATTATCATTATCGTCGAATTACTTTGAGTTCTTGCCTAGGATCTTAGAGTTGTTAATCGTAGGACCTAACAGCTATCTCTTCCTATTGTTTACTCAGTAAAGCGTAATTTTTGGCAAAGTTTCTTTGGAGTTCTGTGTGATCCCTACGATTCATGAAGAGTTAGTTAATCCTATCTAGTTCAATGATATCATTTATGGATGGGGAGTATACCTCCAGGTTGGATTTCTCCTCATCGGAATCATAATCATTGCTCTTGACCATGAAGGCCACTTCAATCCTTGTTTGACGTGTCCTCGAGCCATTCCTCTTCCTTAACAACAAGAAAAATTCCCGCCACTTTGCATTGGGAAAGCTGAAACTTCTTCTTGTAGTATTCGATGTTTTTCTTCTTTGGTCTGAAGCATTCAGAAGCAAAGTGACCCGGTTTTCTACAGTTGAAGCACTTCTTTGAAGCTTCAACTTTCTTTGATTCAGGTTCTTCGGGAGCAATGAACTTTTGTTTCCCGCTTGAAGTTCGTTGTCTGTTGGAGGAAGATGTCGTAGAGCTCATTTTATTGACTCTCTCTGATATCATGGCTTGTTTCTTTCTCACTGATTCAAGTTCGTCCTTAGATTCTTGGTCTGATTCAGTGTTGTCTGAAGTGTCAGATGTAGGACCTGTTTTCCTTTGGAAGTTTTTGAGTTTCTGTGGCTTGATTTAGAGGTCACGAGTGCAATGGGTTTCATGTCGACATTTGTCTTTCCTGCGTTCTTGATCTCTTTGCCATAGTGAGAGTACTGAGAGAGGTTATCATGCAGGGAATGAATGTCCATTGCATCCAAGTCTTTGTTTTGTTGCTTGACCAGAACTGCAATCCTTCCCCACTCAGG